>UELX01000094.1:0-138616 GCA_900480035.1 Eupelmus urozonus | reverse complement strand
GAGTAACAATTCTGGCAATCCAAACTCAATTATTTTAATTATTCTTAACATTACTTGTCTTTATTTCTCAACATAACATATAAAGATTAAATCTTTTAGTCACAGATTTAACAGCGCACTTCACATGCAAACATAAAATCTCTACAGATGCACAATTAATTAATCTTTTCTTAATTTCCAAATTAACTATTTCCTCTGCCAATTGACATATACGCACACAACCCTTCAAACACAGACCAAAGAACAAAACTCGTCCTTACACAAAAAAAAAGAATTCTACACAGAAACCAGTTCACTCTTGCGAGCAGACGAAACGATAAGACTCCCAGCGAGCTAAAAAGTTACGCTATTTACATAATGCTCGGCTTCTCCCGATCCCCACAGCGATAGTAATTGCTCTCCTCGCGCGCGCCGAAAGGGAAAAACTCTCTCTCTCTCTCCACGAAAAACGAAAGCGTAGAAAGATCCACACGCACCGCCGGAGAGCCGATGTATTGCCGGCCATTACCCGGCGAAAAAAAAAGCAGAACAGTCGAGAGAGAGCGAAAGGCGAGGCCTTTACTCTTCATCACGCGTCGTTATGCCCAACGCGCTTTACGAGAACGCGCGCATGTGGCGAAAATTATGACGAATCGCACAGATTGCTCGATGCCAGGAAAAAAGGCCGGAGAGAGAGAGACGGTAGTGCCAAGCGCGGCGCGAGCTTCTTTTAGATAAATCTTGGCTGGAGCGCGCGCGTTGGATTGATCGGCGCTGCGGCCGTTACTCTGGCTGCGAGCGCTGCGGGTTGGCTCTCTTTGAGGCGCGATTTGCCTGTGAGAGAGGCGAGTGTGTGTGTATAAGAGGAAATGGCTTTGAAAGTTTTATATCGGTGGTGGGTTTTTGCTGGCTGTGTGCTGTGTTTGTATAATTGAGAGAGTTCTATTAACGTTCGCGTATATTTACGCGGTTTTTATTGATTTTTGCTGAGGTAATAAATGTAATAGTGGATGAAAGATTGGGGGCTTATCATTTGGATATTGAGATAAACTCATATACTGTTATGTTCAACATGTGTGAAATATAGTGTATTCGCTGTTTAAAATGCTTAAGCTTATTAGGTGAAAGTTATTAAATAATAAATACGGTTGGAATATTCACATCAGAGGTATAAACGCAAACGCATGAATGGTTTTATTACGTATATGAGCTATCGGCGCCTGGTCATGCACTTTACTGATGTGGCATTCATTACGTGAAATAATATTATAACATAATTGTAATTGATTGTATAATACCTGTCAACAATGCAAATTGATTCAATTTTCATTCATAATATGAATCAGACCATCCATTAAATCTCAACACCGATACGTTTCTATAAATGTCAACAAGTAATGTAATGCAATAAAGTAATATGTTAACACTTGTTTTTCAAATGCAAATAATTTGTTTAAATTTATTATACGATATAAAATTATTATCCTTGAAACGCAAATATTCAAAGAATGAAATAACGACTACTTTGCCAGCTATGTAGGCTAAACAATTTGCATAATCATAAAGAAATCCATTCTCACGAACCAAGATCAAAACCTTTGAATATGTGTATATTACCACTTCGCTAAAGAAGCACTTGCACCTAACGAGAGAAGAAAGCACAACCATAAAATCCCTCAAAACAGAAAGCCGAACAGACCAAATTTGATTACGCGAATACGCCCCGATAGAATTACCCACTCCCTGGTTAACCATCGTCCCATCTCCGCTCCTTCAACCCCCTCTCGACAAAGGACACGAAATTCCATTGCGTACACCTACAATTGAAAGAGCGAGAGAGAGAGAGAGAGAGATCCAGAGCCGGTGAAAAGAGACGAGCTTCTCGCCCGGGCACAAAAGCCTTGCCGCAAGTTTGGACTGCCGATGGAAACGAGGCTAATGCGTAAGAAAGGAGGGAGTTGGAAATGAGCCGGACCACCAGCTGGGAAGTTGGAGAGCGATCGGTAGTGAGGATAGGAGAGTAGATTCCTTTCGAGTGTTTTGTAATTCGGGATAATAGAAGCTCTCCCGCTGGCTCCTCTCTGTTTTTCTTCTGCGATATCGCTTTAAGGTTGCCCTTTTGTCAGGTGAGTTTTCAACTCGAGGGATTCGGAGGGAGCCGATTGTTTATATAAATGACTCGTTCGGAATGCTGGGTGCGATTGTTGGATTTAATTCGTTTTCTATGTTAAGCGAGAGAGTTTGGTTAGTGGTGGGACCATTGTCTTGATGATATGTGTTATTCAATGAATATAGTTACACTGTTGTAATTTTAGAAAATGTTGAAATGAGATTATTAAAAGTACGGGGCTGGGACTGGAGCTGCACGGCTTTATCGTAGTTATTCTTTGATAGAATTGCAAATGGCGACAGGCCTCTGGAGGACAGGTTAATTATATGCATTGTTTCAGTTACAACTATAGGGACTGACTCGAAGTCGTTTGAATTCTATCTACCTTTCGAATAAGATAAATCGGTGTTGAGTCAGACTAGGTATTTCACGAGAGTAACCACACATTGAAACCAGCCTGTACTAAAACCATAATCATTATTCACCTGTCTTCGCTTCAATACCAGCATTGACCAAAACCGAAACCGGCAAAAACTCCAGCACTAACAAAGTACCAGCTAACCGCCAACTCCCAACACCTTCATCAGCCATAAACCTCTAAACTAGCCATCAACCACATCTAATATTCCAGCTTATCGCGCCCATAAACCCCCGGGTCGTAAAAAAATTTCAACGAATTTCCATGTATACCCTCCGCGCGCTCGCTATACATTCCTTTAACGGCACCGCCGTACGCGAGCGCGCAGCGAAAAGTGCGAGTTTACGCACACCTATCCGCGCGTGCAGCTGTACACACACAGGTATACACAAGCTCTCTCTCTCTCTCTCTCTCTCGAGCGGCACACAACGCAACGACGCAACATTCCAAGGAGAGCGGCCACTCACCTCGAGAGAGCCGCGTGCTTCGCGCAGCCTCGCTGCCGCGGCTCTCGTTCTCCGCTACTTCTCCAAGAGATAGCCAGCATCCGAGAGCTGAGAGTCACTGGCAGTGGCGCTCGAGAGAGAGCGGGACCCCCAGATCAACGTCAATTCGCGAGATCACGAGTAGCTGAGCGCCGTTGGGGTATATACGTGTTTAGTCGAATTGATAATCGATTGTGCACGGCTGGCTGTGGATTTTTTGGGGGCGTTGCGTTTTTGTTGCTGGGATTTTTGAAGCTGGAATGTGTGTCGGATGCGTGCGCGCAAATGGGAATGGGGAAATGGAGTGGAATGATTATTGAAGTGATATTTGATAGGCGAAGCTTTTTTGAGAGTTGCGGAGGGAAATGTATTGTTTGCGACTGTGTGGGTGCGCAGGTTTATTTGAAAATGATGGTTGGGTAACGGACGAAATTGCTAAAGGTACTGTAAGAAGTTGCGCTCATTGTGCTAGACAATTTATCGGTCCAATGAGTAAAACCATTTGCGTTAGAGGCTGAATAAAATCTTTATGGCTTGGCTATATTACAGGGTCAGTTTTACAAAAAAGTTTGGACAAAAAAGGATGACTACTAAAATTTAGCGGCGGAGGCAATTGAATTTGTGTAATAAGTTTGAGAAACTTACGAAATGGTACACCTGGCTGAATTGACACTCATACTAAATTTCAGACCCGGGTTGAATTATGCGTTAAAAAATCTTTCTGAAACTTTTATAATTCAGCTTATCGCACGAACCGCAAAGCCATCACAAAAAGCACAACGTCAACAACTCCGTCTAAACCATCGTCGCACCGCATTAAACAGACCATCATCCCCCGCAAAACTAGCGTAGCCAGCGATCCCCATATAAAAAATGCACGAGGCGGCGACATAAAGGGCATAATTTCGTGGGCGACGAAGCTGCATGCCTCCGCGCGCGCGCATATAACCCTTTCCCGAATTATTCATGGCTTAATGGAATGCGAGAAATCCACCCACGCGCGTGCCCCGAGCTTTTATATTCAGTCGTGCTCGCCTGCACCGGTGACAAAACATACACGGGCTGGATGGCAAGCGAACGAATTACCGGAGGTTTGATCCTTTTTTTTCTCTTGGATGGTTTGACTCATCGCGGTGAGGAAATTTACATGAATATACGTAGCGTTGGTGCGCCGAGGGTGATTTTAATTTCAAATGTAATCTGCTTTTGGTGGATGTGCGCGATGGGAATTTCGGCGCTGGAGGTGTGATTAAGGAGTTACGGGGCTAAAGTGAAAATTTATAATTTTCATGGCTGTGTATTTTGAGAATGTATAAAATCAATGAGTTTTGTGGATGTATATCTAATTTCATTCAAACGCAGCTTATTTTAATGTTTGAGGGAATTAAAAAATATTGTATTTTATTTTCAAGGATATAAAATTTTAAATTTACTTTCGGCATTAAGAAGATAGATAAACTTGGATTGATTCACTAATTAAATTAAAATTACGCAAGAACTGCACACTGCAGTCGTAAAATGATTTTGATAACGAAAATGTACCTATAAAGTCGGATAGATAAACATGTCACGTTTTAAGCCTTTATAAGGTGTGGTAAGCTTGTAAAAACAAAATTGAAGCAATACAAAACTCAGGGGTATTTGGAACCAATAACACCGAGTCCGCGGCGATTTAATAAATTTGATATAATAACGCGATCGTAATGGTCGTTTTTGTAATCGATTTGGGACCTGTGCATGGGTATACCACTAAACTTCATCCAATCGCAAGAAAATAGGCAATTTACGGGTTATGTTCGGCGCCGTTAACTATCGGGAAATCAAGTCTTTAAATCTTCTATCCAATCTTAATGTGTATTCTATACTGATACGAGCCCATGTACTATTACATTGGAATTAAAGTCTTTTTATCCGTATCTACAAAGTACATTAAGGATCCGTAAAAGAATCTTATTTCAATATAATGAAAGTATGAAAATGGAATTCAAAGTAATCCTTCTTTTAATTGTTTCTAAGATTATTTTATTTGAATTATTAAATTAATTATTCTTACACGTTTAAAACTAAAAATAATGAATAAATGTGTTTTTAAACAAAAATTAGCACTATAATTTTTGTTTGCCGGTAAGAGAATTAAAAAAAAAATTTCCTGCATCAACAATGAAAATGCAAAACGGAAGATCAAAACTGCTGAAGACTTCGTGCACGAAAGTTCGATCTAACAAAGAAGCGAGACTACGAATTTGAAAGAATGGAGTAAACGACGTACAAAGGAACAGTCAAAAAAGAAAAAAAAACTAAAAACCCAAGCGCTGAAAACGTGTCTGCACTTTTCAAGATTGCTTCGATCCTCTGACGCGTAATTTCATTCTTTTCAAATCACAAAACGGAATATCTCGTCGGCATTCGCGTTATACTGAGATTATCAGATTTCATTACAATAGTTTTTTTCAGTACACCTAGATAAAACTGTCAAAGTGATTTGAAAGCGACGCATCTCATTATTCACGAATAATTTCAACGAGTTCATTTTGATCAAGTTCCGTTTACTCAAATATTATAAACTTTTCAAAAACTATAACAAAATTAAAATTGAAAGAAAATTCACCATCATGAGAAAAATCAACTTGTCCTCCCATCAGACACATCCCCTCACACTTTCCCAGCCTGAGAACACACATCCCACAATTCCATCCACACAAACACATACACCAGCGCACCTAGAATGGTAATAATCGTCGTCGATCCCCCTGGACATTCTGTCACGCGCCGCATTTTTGTCAGGTTAATCACGTATAGGACTGTCTGTTGGTACACGCGCTTCATAACCCACACGGCGAGCCAGAGAAAGAGCCATCTCGATGTTCTCTCGTCCTGCGCTTGAATATTCATCGGTCGCTCGAGGGGCGCCGTGATTGTCGGATGATTGAGCCCGGCCTGTGTGTGCGAGCTATGCGCGCGAGCCAGAGTATCGCGATCTTCGGCGTCCTTCGGCTGCCGCGCGCGCGCGAAATTGGCGCGGATCGGGAATAAGAGAGGGAAGGTGGATATAGCCACAAACGTGTTTGGATTGCCGATGTGTATGTGTGTATGCTTTGTAAACAATGTGGCGCATTGGGAGTCGGGTTGGTATATAAGAGCGATAAACTGTTATTAGTTCAGTCGGCGTTCTGCGCGATCTGTCTGTATGGCTGGGAGAGTGGGTATGTGAATATGCGGGATGGGTGGGATGATGCGGATGGGTTGGGTTTGAGATTATTGATTGTTTAATGAAGATTTTATGCGCGGGGTGTTGCGTAAAGTGGTTGGATTGAGCGTAGTTTTGAGGTAGAATTATTGATTTTTGAAATGGAATTTTAATGTTATTCTATTATTGAATCAGTTTTTGTTTGATTATACAATTCGTGCTTTAAATTATTGCAAAATTTTTAATTGTATATAAAAATATAAAATAAAAATACTAGTAAGGTTTTTATAATTTTAAAATATTTGAAATAAACAAAGTAATAATCTTCCATTTTTAAATTATTCATAATAATAATAATACACTATATAATCAAATAAAAAATGATCCTCTTCTATCTCAAAAAAACGAAAACGTCCTTCATTCTATCTACACATCATTTAAATCATACGATGAGTAAAAATCGAGATGAAACAAGATTTAACAAAGCAACTTGAACCATAAAATACCATTATAATGAATTCGATAGAATTGTAAATGAAAAATACACAAAAAGATTACAAAGAAAGAATAAGATCACTACACGCTCATATTTTTCTCTGACGTTTACGACAAGAAAGCCATGTCGGCTGCTGTGAATAATTAATTCTTATTTCCATAAGAATGTCGGACTCGAGCTAAAAGAAATACATTTTTCGCGACGATAGTTTCTGCGAAAAATGGAAATCACGCTCGGTGTTAATGACTCGTCTCTCTTATGTGTCCCCCTAAGTGTTCTTGCCTAATACCTTTTTTACGGGAATGTCTATGGTAAAGAGTTTTTATCTTATTTCTTAACCGTCGATTTTAAATAAAATTTGTTCTTTTTTCTACTAATTTGTAGAACATTTGTCATTTTGAAGCTTATAGTTATTTTATTCACAAAACTAAACATTTACGCTGATTCTGTACCGTTTTCGTTAACAGTTTACTAAACGTGACTTTGTTTATGTTTTCAGTGACGAACGATATAACGTTAAATCTGCGGCTACCAAATCACATTAGGATGCCGAGCGCACCTAAATATTTACGAAACTTCTTTCATGACCGACTCCAACTCATATACACGTAGTGCCAAACATTAAGAGGATATCCTCTCAACGTTTCGTCTACCAAACAAACCAACAAACTCGTCCTATCCCAATTCCCAAGCCCTCCAAAAGTCAATCGCTTCTGCTATAGAACCCCCAAGCCCGACGAAAACAAGCAAAAACATCGCGGCTCCAATTTCGGCCAGCCATTTCCACTCAACCGCAAGACTTTCACTTCCTCCTCCGCAAACCTTAAGAATAATCCCAAATCAATGTACGCGCAAAGCTGGATGGTAGCACTCCGCAGGCTCACATTATAGCTATAGATCGCATAACTGTACCCATACCTATACAGGCTGCAGGCCGCGTTCGCCCGGGATATATACACATTCCAGAGCCTCGCTTATCTTGGGCTTTTAACACAGCGCGAACTCACTTACCTCGTATAGCTGGTCGTGTCCCTCGGCGAGTCGCGGGCTCTCTTTTAAAAGGAAAAAGCAGCCGCGCGCCCGCGCGGCTAGTCCCCGCGCGCTAAAGGCAGCGGCGCATCCTCATCCTCAACTCACTCGCGATCGTCATGGCAACGGCATGGCTCTGCCGAGTGTAAATAACAAAACGATCGGTTTATCCACGGACACTTCGCGGAAGACGCCGAAAATCCGCGCGCGCACTGCCGATAAGCCGGTAACTTTGACTACGGCATCTCGCCTACTCACACGTATATACCTTCGACGTGTATCCAGAGTACATCCGCGCACAAAAACGGAGCAAGACCGGAGAGAGGAGTATGGAAAGAGAGACACACGCGCACTGGAGCCGCTTCTCTGCTGGCTGGCGCGGCTCCGGAATTCAGCTGCACGCACTGGCGAAGAGCACACTGGTCCCTCTCTTTCTCTCGGCTCTTTCGGCGCGCGCTGCACACACGAGATATAATACACACATACACAGAGAGAGAGAGAGAGCCACACACGCGGGGGCACCAGAAGGAGAGAGAGAGGCCAGAAAATCGAAGAGTCGCGCACACCTGCCGCCACCGCCGCAGCGTATACGTAAAATATGTGTATAACACAGAGAGGAGAGAAAGAGAGAGAGAGGAGCGCGCGAGGTATACGGGCAACAGGTTCGTCGAGCTCGACGAGGGGAGAGAGACTGGCAGCAGCCACTGCTAGAGAGGAGAACACACGCCGGTAAGACAGAGAGAGAGAGGAGAGAGAGAGAGAACGGAGAAAGGTATTATAAAGGTTTTCTTGCTCTCCGCGAGCGGCGAGACTGTGTCTTGGGGAGCTCGGGAGAGCGAGAGATAAAGGCGAGAGAGAGAGGAGAGAAAAATTCGAGTACGGTATATAAGGTAGGGAGCGGAGGGGGCAGCCAGTATCGAGAGTTTACGGGGAGAGCGAGAAATGCGCGAATGGCAAAAAGAGAGGACCGAACCGACGACTCGGGTAATTTTCGCACTGTATAGCGCGGAAAAGTCCGAGCGAGCTCTGTGTATATATATAGCTTAAGGGGTGCTATACCGAGAAGCGCGCTCGGTCAATGGTAGAGAAGAAAAAAGGAGCGGTGGAGAGATAATAAAGGATAATGATAATCCAGGTGACGGGCGAGAGAAAAAGAGAGTGGGGACTCTGGTGAGCTAGGCGCGCAGGTAAATCGGCGCGTCGGCCATGATGGAAACGCGCGCAGCATCCCGCGGCAACAGGTTGTCGAAAACAATGCCACCTTGAGAGCGCGCCGCGAGGGAGAGAGAGAGACGAGCTCGGCCTTGGCAGGCCTTTAAAGTTTTACGACGCGCCCGATTTTCCCCGCGGCGGTATTTTCCTTTTTATTGACTGCCAATATAGGAGCGCGCTGGGATGCGGCCAGAAGCGCCCGCCCGCTTTTTCTTTGAGAGGTTAGGTTTATTGGAGCTCGTAAGTTTGTAGAGGGCCAGTGGGGAGATGGATGTTTTATGAATGGTTTTCTTCCTTTTTTTCCTGTGGTCTTTATGCGCGCGGTGTGGATTGACTTTGTGATGTGTTTACGTTTGAATGCTGGGATATGATAGGGCTAGTTGAGACGGTGGCCGCTGGGGGCAGCACTATGCAGCGAGCGGTTGGGTTTGAAAAAGGGTGGCGGCATTTTAAGGTCGATTTTACAGTATATATAGATGCTGTTTGTACTGTTGGGGTATAGAGCTTGGCTGATTGGTGGATTTCGTTTTGGAGAACTGCAGCGAAAATGTCACGTGTTTATATGATTAAGGTGTGCCGGACGTCTTCGATTGGTGGATTTTGCTCTGGCCGATAAGTTTGAAAGTGGTCAGTTAGTTGAGAAGAGTGTAAACAGTATTTTTGACATTAATTCGTTTTATATTTTTTGATTAATACGTCTGGTTGATATTTAAAGATTTGGCATTTGCAGCAGGTAAATTATAGGTTCCCCTTATTATTGTCGAGAGTATACAACAAATAATTTTCTACTTAATATAACAGTAAATATAGAAACACAGTCTAAATATAATAAAACGGAACATTTATTTTCCATATCAAGTCCGTCTCTATAATTAACCTCGCGTAAAAACTAGTTAAAACAGATAAAGCGTCTATTTTAAAAAAGCTTATTAAAATTTGTTTTCATTCCATCGACCAGCGGCAGTGCCACCTCCTAATTTTAGCCTACCCCGAAAAGCCAAACTCAGCATATATTAGCCGTCCTCAAAGAAAACATCTAAAAATAAATCTCCTTTTTCCGCAGTACAGAATATACACAGGCCGTCCAGCCATAGGCGCGCAAAGCCGCTCGCTGCATCACCGACTGCAACGTACACCTAACCTCAAACATCTCCAACTCCGCGCATCGCAGCTACAGATTCTCAGGCCTCGCATCATATACAGCAGCGCTCGCACCAGCCAGCTGGCCGTGCGGGATGATGCGATCCTAGAAAAGACTCGCTCGTCGCGGCGAGCACAGATGTCGCACGCGCGGAGCTGCCAAAAAAAGAGGAAGAGAAGCGAGCAGTCTGCGCCGCGGAGCGAGAGAGAGAGAGCCAGAGCGAGCTTTATAGGTACACACACCGAGAGAGGATTTTTCAATTTCGATGTTCAGGCCTGACCGCGCGGTCAACACTCGCCTCGTCCTCGCTTATCAGGTAAGGAGTACACGCATGCCTTTGTTAATAGCTTTTACGCTTTTAGTCGAGGGATTAAAGCTCGATGCTTTGCCGAGAAGTTAATAATAAGAGCTTTGTGCGGCATTGACCTTTCGACTGGCCTCAACGTTACTGCTGCTGGAATGGCGCGCGCCAGACTTCGATCGCGCGAGGATGCGACGATTCTCTCGAGAGAGCCCCGTGGACCTAGAGCGATGCCAGCTCTCAGTCTGCTTCTCAACGCTGCATTTCTTTCCATTCATGAGTTTTCTGGCTGACTTGTGCGAGGGAGCTTTTCAGGCGGAGGGTAGCTCTCACGCGCCGTTTGAACTCTCGGAGAGCCTATTCCATGCGTTAGCGGGCTATGTGACAGTGACACTCGCGAGAGAGCAGCGATCGATTCGACGGGATTTTTTCTCTCTGACCCTTGGCGCTGTCCCTCGCGCCCTAGCGTGTTTATTTATTAATAGCCAAACTGGGTTAACGAAAAATCAATTTCGTTAGCGGATGGGCGCGGGTAAAGTTAAATCGATTTTTCGGTCTGGGCTTTCATTGTCATGCAGTGATTGATTAAACGTGGCATTTATATAGCCGTGCGGACGATACTGCGACTGCTTACGCGGCCGAGTCGATGAGGAATTATTTAATATGCGCGCGTTTTATGTAACGCTGGATCTGGGATTAAACTGGCTGATTAATAATGTAAGAGTTCAGCTTGAGTTTGAAAGATAATGTGCTCTATTCTTCTGTAGTCAGCTGGCTTATTATCACTTTGATTAGGTAAAGGACAAAGCAATTATGATCCGTTGAGAAACTACTTACCATTTGTTATCTTCATCATCTCTATGTGATACTTTTCTGGAGTAGATAAAGTAATAAAAAAATTTTTTTAGGTTTGATTTTTTGGAAATTAAGATGCCAACCGTTTGAGTAATGAGAACTTTAGGAAATGGAAGTGAAGTGCAGCAGACATGGAATATGAAAAGATAGACTAAACATGGTTTTTAATCCAGTGTACTGGCTGATAATTTAAGTTCCTGTGAGATTAATTGCTAAGCTAAAAGAAGAGGGCCAGAGCATGGAGGTTAACAATGTTGCAGGCAGTAAAAGTTCCATATACTTGGTGATACCTTTTCGAAAAATTTGCATGGTCACAGTCTCAATACCACTTGCCACTTTGTTGTTTTGCTTTGTAACAGCATATATTTACCAGCAAGATGACATCCATGAGACCCATTGTCGGGTAAGTTAACACAGAACTTTCATTAAATTCTAGAAAATAGCTTTAAACTTGAATATTTGACCGTATCAAATTTTAAAGTAATAATCTTACAAAAAAGTCGGTCACACATTAATATTTAAAAAATAATTAAAAACAATATGTTTTAAAAAAAACGAAGCTTCAAAATAAGTTATTTATAGATTTTGTTGATATATATTTTATTTTAGTATGATACCTATGTTTTGAATGTCTACAGGTCTATAATGTTCTTCCGTCAATATCAGCTATTACTGGGGTATCGCCTCAAAGATACTTGTGGCGCGTGAGCATAGCTCTGCACATTGGACCACGTCTTCTTATAGCCAGTGTTTATTATTCATTCTACCACAAAATTCTCAAAACCATTGAGGATGTGCCTAAGAGATTACAAGGATTCAGACTTCTGAATCTTTGTTATTGGCTGAACATTGCAGAAGTTGCTGCTTTGTGTGGTGTTACCTATATTTCCAATAAAGAAAATTATGGTAATTTGTTATGTATATAAAAATTAGTTTCTAATTAATTCATTCTTTGTATATTTTTAAAAAAAAATTATTAATACTGTTTTTTAATTTATAAAATCAAGGTTTTCTACAAAAATAAGTTTAAGCGTTTTTAATAATGTTGTATATTTTTTGCAGCGGTGCACGAAAAGACCTTTATAGTGTTCATGATCAGTTCTCTTACACACATGCTGGTAGCTGTAAGGTTGGGTCGCCTAGTTACGCCAAATGCACAAAGTCTGCAGTACAAACAAGCCCTTTTCACAACGAGCATGATCAGCACTATCGGCCTTATAATCTTCTTTTTGAAGCATCGATTATTGTGCCATGATCTGGGTAAGAAATCTTTTATGTTCTATTTAAATTTCTATGTTGAGCTTACAAATTTCATTCTAAACAGGTTCTTACAATTTTGTATGTTTATGTGCTTAAAATACACAATGCTTTTTTAAAAATTTTTATTTTAAATTTCTATTAAATCATTATTATTAAAACAAGAAATTATTAAGTAATTTTCCAATTAAATGAAGATGTAAACAACCAGCTAAAAACCTGCTATTCTTGGAATAGCTATTTGATTATTCTTATCTTGTTTACGTTATGTTTATCAATTAGTGTTTTTTACTTATCGAAACTGTTATTGAGCCTTGCTTGCACTTTTTTGCTTTAACAGTTATCGTATCTAATATTTCTTAATTTTTTCAAGTTTTAAATACTAAAATACTTTTATTTTTTATCAGCATTTAGCTGGTTTTCTCTATGTGAATACGTGATAGCTTCGGCAAACATGGCATTTCATGCCACTGTCATGCTGGATTTCCCTGTGGATCAGCTGGTCGTGGGAAGCGGTTTACATCTAATTAAGGTGGATTAATTCGTTTTAGCAAAGTAAAAATTTTACATTCGCCATCTTAAGATACGTCTCACTATATCTGTAAGTCTGCTGCACACTACTTTTTCCAAAACTATGTTGTAATTTGAAATTCTATTAATGTTTGCAAAGCAAACGTATAATCTTAAAAATATAAACGTATATGACATGAATATCATATATAAACATTTATTGATAAAGAAAAACTACATTAGCAGCAGATGCAGATTTGTGATGATAATCTTTGGTACTCGATGATGATGAACCATGATGTGATGGTTTTTGCTATCGTCACTAATAGTAAAAAGTTATAGAAGAATTAATAGTGAAATACGATAATGTATCGTAACTTGAGATTTTCAATTGAATCCTAAAGCTTATGTTATTTCCACAATAGTATTTTCTTTTTGGTATGCAATGTAATGTGAAGTCTGAGAGTAAATCTGAAAATGTAAACAAAAACTTTGAAATAAGAATTCTAGTCGAATTAATTAATCTAGTCAATGAAACTTTTATCTGCTTTAACTCATTTGAGTACATTTAGAAAAGATTGATTAAAAGCTTTGACTAAGTGATCTCAGATTTGTTCAGATGCTTTGGTTAAATTTGATTCAACAATAGCACTTTTAAACGATTGGTGTCATATCATCAGAGTTATTAACCATAAGTTACAGTTTATTGTAAAGAAAAAGTTGAAATGGAGCACAGGGAATAAAGTTAAGAGATTAAATGCCGAGGAGCAATCCAAGTACGAAAGACTTTATCAGTCTTTGCCAGACTTGGCATTTGAATGATCATTCGTACAAAATTATATAGTTCCATACTCTTGTAATTTATTTCAATATTAAAAGAAACTCAGTACTTTTTAACTATCAACGACGAAGATTATGTGCTAAGACAGCGTCGGCAATTTATGATCAAATTATGTTGTAAAAGCGTGCCGAGCTCTTAGAAAATATCCGCAAGAAAAAAAATATATTATAGATTATAATATATTGAGATATTCAATGCTATTGAAACCAATTTTTAAAAGTTTTTATTAGTTGATGCTGTTTTTGTAGAGTTCGGTACGACTTAACTATGAATGTATACATATTGTATTATATGTATAATTATAAACTAGCGATAAATCATTCTAGAAGTCGATAAGCTTGATGTGAACTGTAGATCGTGTGGCACTTGCAATTTACAATATCGTTTTTGCACATTTTTACATATACAAATGTATATCGATAAGAGGGTTCTATATTTTGATAAATATAATTGATTTTTTTTAAATCTTTTTTCTTAAATTCACTGAAAATATCTGATGGCAACCATAATAATATTTATCAAGAAAAGAAGAAAATACTCTATATGTTGCTATAAACTGCTGCAACGGATAAAAAACACCATTGAACAGAAAATCTTTTACAATAACTGTATGGTTGTTTATGAAGAAATTTTGATATTACTGAATTAGTAAATCATGAATATATGAAGTTAAATTTAATGAAAACAAATTGTAATACACTTATATGATTTTAGGTGTAAAATTTGGAAAAAATAATGTTCTTTTACATAAATACACCAGGACGTACGAATAGTTAAACCTTGCAGCAAATTAATTGTAAATGTTATGTATATTACATATATTATATTTAAAATCAAAACTTTATCGACGTTTGTCGACAAATACGCGGCCGTCAGATATTGAATAGGTGCCAAGTGATGCACTAAAGATAATATAAACGCATAATTTGTGTTTTCCTTGTTACGTAATTGTCAAGTACGCATACAACGTAAAAAAAGCAATTATGTCTTTATTAATTGCTCTATTAGTTAATTTAAAATATGATTATACAAGACGCTTTTAGTTTCTTTGTCGTTCTAACATCATTATCGATCTTCCATTTTTATCAAATTTTGCTGCTTTAGAAATTAAATATTTGTATTTTAGAAATATTTTGGCATTTTACTGTGTTTTGTTACTGTATTTTCGTATGTTGTGCTATGTTATCTTAGTTTTAATTTTAGAATGTAATTGCTTTTTTACATCCGCAAAATATTTTTAGGTGCCACTTTGATTATTTCGATATCCGGCTTCCATTTTACAACTAATAAATTAGATTTCTGACTGCTTTTTTTAATCTCATTTAAAGCAATAAATATTTTTACGATTTTTTAGTGTGTATCTTAGACTTAAATCAACGTAAAACTTAGTCTCTTTGATGAGTCGAACTGTATTCTTAAAATTGAGATTAACCGGTCGATAAAGATACCGAACGATAACTATATTTTTTTCTTAAACTCTCGATATTTTAAACTTAAGCATAGTAACTAGGCAATAAGTATAAATGTCATTCCGCACCTTTATATTGCAAAACACAGTAGCTCCGCACGCTTACTCCCTATCTCTTACGCGAAAATGAATTTTTCGCGCGGCCAATGGACGAATGTATGCAAACGAAACTTCTTTAAGTTGTTCTGCTTTTAAGTTTTAGTATCATATAGAATATGTATTTACTCCTGCGTACCGTACAAAGTATAAAAAGAATATGCAAATGTAAAGGCTGGATAATGCATCTCATGGTTGTGAGTTGCTTGCTGAGAGTTTAAGAAATGGATTGTTTTTTAGTTGATATTATTGTAATATGATTTATTTGTGCCTATTTGTAAACTATAATCAGATCTTTTAGAAAAATTATGCTATGATTAGGAATGTAATAATTATTTTTAATTTCTCTATGATGATAAATTAAATTTTTTGGTTGCAAAATCAAAAAATTAGTTGAACATTTATTAAAATTATGTATTTTAGATGTTTTATTCTATAAAAATCTGATTAACCCTAATCTGCTATAAAATATTTGGTCTGAATAAAGTTATGTATATGTTTTTGCTAATACTTTTAAAGAACTTTATTGAATAAGTAATAAATAAAACGAAGTTATATTTGAATTATAGGAACATGAATAATGTATATTTCTTTAAAAACTATAAATATTAGCTATTTCAATCAATAAAAGTTATTTTTCAAATTTTTAATTTGATTTTGTGAAAGAACGCATAGAATCGATAATAATAATAATAATAATAAAAGTTATAAAGCTTTAAAATTTGTTCAACACTTTTTAATAAATTTAGATTTGAATAAAAATTATTAATGATCACTGATATTACAAGTATAAAGACATTTATTCTAAATATATAAAGATACATGATGCAGATAATATTTTAGCTAATAAAAGGGTAAAGTTTTATTTATTTTATTATATGCTTCGAAGTATAGTTTGAATATTATTGATTGATTTACAGCTTCGCATTTTTATGAGATTTAAAATAAATGCAAAGATAGGTGTAAACTTGTTGTACAAAAAAAAATTTTGTGAAGAATTGAGGACAACTACATCACATATCTTAATAAAAACCTTCAAATTCATACGCAAAATTTATAGTAGTAAACAAATATTTTTTTAACCAATTCTTTAGTTTACTTTTAATGTAAGAAACTATTTGGTTTAACTGCATTCACAATCAAATTGTAAAACAATATCATACAGTGTAAAACACGCGTGCAGTATTAAAAGTGATGAACAATCAAAAAAAGGTTTTATTTTAATACTCCCTTTGCCTAAGTTATTTTTTTGGTATGTCAGAATAAAAATGTGTAATAAAACTGAAATTATAGTTTCTTTCTATAATAAAATTAAATCTTCAAAAAAATATCCAAACATCTTGTATTTATATTCTTCCTCTACTGTTTTGCAATATACTTCTGTTCTCTACTTGTATTAAACGTAAAATCATGAAATTCAAATAACTTGCTTCCTTAGAAAATAATTTATTGTCCTACTTCAAAACCTTAACACTAACGTCGCTATCTCTTGCTAAACTTGGAAGTTAATTTTTGCTTGACAGATTTTCTAGAATACTTCTTTATAACATCGCCGCGTACCCACACCGAATCCTTTAATAGTGCATCTCTCGTCGAATTATCACGGAGCTTTTGTTCACACTCGCTGCAGCGCCAAAGAAAGTTAGGATCGTGGACTCGAGCCTCTATTACCGGTGGCTGATGACAAAGAGGATGGTAGAGCTCGCCGCATTCCCGGCACTGAATCAGTATCAGCAGACCGAATTCCGAAACGTTGCAGACCTTCAAGAACGTTATGGTTTATTTATTATTTTATTTTGGTATCAGTGACGTTTTTCTGTATTCAAGAGCGAAATGTAGTAGCTGTCTATAATTACTGTGTTATTCAGACAAGACTGAATTAGAAATTGCAACTTTTGACTCGTTAGTAGAAGTTTCTAATGAATCGTTTACAATTTCGTTTAAATATAAATTCCTAATGTCTACTTTAATTTATAAATTTTTCACTTTAAAATAGTGTAACGATATATTTAGTAAATTTTCCTTTTGTGCTTATTCATTCAATTTATTATTCAGTAAAATTTTACCGTAAAATTATAACTTTGTACTCTGTAAACTATTGTTCCATCATATTGTATCTGTAGTCGAGGCAACTTTACGAACGCGAGTTTCTGGTGTGGCGCATATAGTAGCTACGTGTAACAAAGCCGCGGCGACGCTGCGCGCGCAAAATAGTTTTCCTTTGTCGTTTATGGACACTTTAAGGGATGTAAAAGTTTACTTTTTGCCGGCTCGGTGTGAAATATATTTTAAAACATTCATAAACAATTTTCTTTTGTCGCAAGTTTTTATTGTCTCATGTGGCGGGATTCGTTTTTTCATTAGTTGTATATAGTTTAAATTTAATGATATTAACTTCTAGCTTTGAATTTTCATATTTTGGGTTTTAATAAAAATAGATTAAACATTTTTTTATATTTTAACTTTTACATACTTATGATTCTAAAGTGCGTTTAAGGAGAAAATTTTTTTGAAAAATTATACTATACTGTTTTATAAAGAAGAGACTAAAATCTAGAAAATTGCCAAACCCTTTACGAAATTTAATTGATTTCTCACAAATTGTATTAGAAATATGAAAAATTTTCTAAATAATATTATTTTTACAATTTGTACCGTCTGTTACCGCTTTATGAATTTCTCACGTTCTACGTAAATATTTCTGGTTATTTGTCCACTCTTACAAAAAAAACATCCGTCATATTCCATACGCTCAATGACAATTTTATATATTCTTAATACTATACGATCCTTAATATTAATTGATCGTATGAAATTTTTTCACGAGAACAATCAACAACCCGCCCACATCTCATCAAACCACTTCCACCACTCCCAGCTCACCTTGCAGAGCGCGCCGTCGTTCTGCTCCTCATCCGGTATCGAGATCCTGGGCACCTCATCCTTTCCACCCACATCATTGCCCCTCGAATCCGTAAAGCTGCCCTCGACCTGCAGCCTCTTCCCTTTGCTACCTTCACCGTCCGACGAGTTCCCCTCGCTCTCGGCGTCTCCGAAAAGCTCGTCTAATTTCTTTTTTCTTCTGAACCAGGCGCTGGTCGTTTTGCCGTGACCGTAGCGTTCGGCTATCGACGCGTCCAGGAGGCAGCGAAGCGCCTCAGCGCTGCTCGGCTCCGACGAGTGCAGTAGTCGCAGTGCCTTGATGAAGTCGTCGCTGAGGCTGGCTGGGGGACCGTCTTGCTCCGGGAACATCGGATCCTCGATCGTTTGGTGGAATAGATGGACATGGTTGGTTTAGTGGGATGGGTTGAGGACAAGGGAGATAAATAGTTATAATGGAGAATATAAATATCTATTTGACAGATATACGTAAACCCTTGAATGAACATTAGCATTTCGCATCCCGAAGCGAGGAATCAATCCGCGCTGAATTAAAAAAACGAACCTTCGGAATAACAAACCGTCCGCTCTCGAGCGCACGTAATAATCCACGTGATTCATCCTCCATAACCTTTTTCTATAAATAAATAGCGCGGCGCTCAGCGCGAGAGCTTAGACACAGTCCGGGCTCGGGCAACGCGGAAAATCATCAAAGGAGCCTTCGTTAAAGCAGCGGTAATTACAATGAGGCGGCTCGCTCCTTTCTCAGGGCTAATCAAATCCGCGAAAGGACAGCAATGCGCTTAGGCTCGCGATTAGTAGCCAGCCGATATGTAGCGATACGGAAACTCACTTGTCAACGGCAACGGGCCAGAGTCGTAAATCAACCGGCGCGATATGCGGTATTGCATAGGTAGACGAAGAGCGTATGTGTATATAGATGCTGACGCGGAAGGAGGCCGCCTCGTGTGTGTGTGTGTGTATATATGCCTCCTGCGGATAACGAGCCTATACGTAGCTGCGCGCGTCCGGTCCAGATGCGCCGCGCGCTTTGGCGGTAAATAAATTACCATTGAACGAGGTGGATAGGTAGATCCTGTGGGTTACGAGCGCCGGGCTGCGTGTGGACGTGTACTTGCCGGGAGATCGGAGAGAGATCTGAGCTGTATAGGAGAGCGGCCTGAATTCGGCCGATTCAGCTGGATGCGCAATGACAGCCGGCGCGAGGATGCGTTTTGGGTTAAATGAAGTGAGTGCTGCGAGAGCGGGCTTTTGGAGCTTTCAGGGGGGAATGTCTGTTGATGAGGTTGATTCTTTGGAGGTTGGGTGTCGCTGTTTTACTTTGAGGATTTTTAAAGAAGGACTTGATCTTGCGGGGTATTGTTGAAATAAGTTCTAGAATCTTTAATATTTTATTTTTTAAGTTTAATTTCATTATTTGAGATATTATACAAATTTTTTTAAATTTCGATTTGAAAATGTTTGCACTAATCACAGTCTAACAGTTGCTACTGCTTTTTATTGAGATCTAAAAAAGTTTTAATACTTCGGGTTTACTAATTCATTTTCTAGTTGAGATGTTATATCAGAAACACAGTTGTAAGTTTCGCTCTATTTACGATGATTATTTTATCATTTCAATTTATTAAAAATAAAAGTACTTTAAACATAGGACAGTAGATAATAATGGGCTTGGAATTATAATTTGTTCTTCCTGGTAGAAGAATTATCTAGTTTTATCGTGGCCCCGATTATTTAACATAGAAAACTAGACAGATGTAAATAATTACTGTATGAATTTTTACCAGTACTGGAATGTCAGATTCTGAAATGTTACAAATTATCTTGAAACCAAAACTGAAATACCAACTTATTATTAAATTAAAACTAAAACGCTAGCGCTTGTTAATAGCTAGCTTATTTAACCTAGAGAGAAACATTACTTGTTGAATAACAAATTTTATATGTGAAAAAATTAGCGATGAATAGTAAAATTATTCTTTCGTTACAATCTGATTAAAATTTTAATTTTGATTGATTTAAAAAACCAATCCATATTTATACTAAGTAGGAGAGTATCACATTTCCGGGTCACAGATCTTCATGAAACTTTGGGATATGTTTTTGGGTACCAAAAAATGAGTAAAGCCAAAGCCGTACGGTCCAACACCCCGGAAAATTCATGTTATCAATGTTTGTAGTTTTATTTTAAGAAAAATATGAAAAAAGAGCTTGTACTTGAAATGCAAATAATTCAGTCTACGAATATTCTCAATAAAATTTCAATAACTAAAATTAAAGTAGAAAAGGCAAGCTTTCAGAATTAAGAATTGATAAGTAGAACCAAAGTTATGCTTGTTTAAAGTTGGGCAACGAAAATACACTTATTAATTATAAAATTCTGAACAAAGAAATTTACTTGATTTTCAGAAGACTTTTTTTTGGTTCTACTATCAATTCTTAATTCTGAAAACGGCAAATTAAAGCTTGTTTTTTCTACTTTAATTTTAGTTATTGTAAATTTATTGAGAATATTCGTAGACTGAATTATTCGCATTTCAAGTAGAAGCTCTTTTTTCATATCTTTCTTAAAATAAAACTACAAACATTGATAACATAAGTTTTCCAAAGCACTTGACCGTACGGCTTTGGTTTTCCTCATTTTTTGGTACCTAAAAATATATCCCAAAGTTTCATAAAGATCTGTGACCCAGAAATGTGACACTCTTCTAGTAAGACAAGAATCTATGAAAAAAACGGTAGTACTGATCAGTGAAGCTGTCGCAAACTGGAAAAATCCTATAAATTACTATACTTTGTGTAGGAAATCTTTTGAGACGTGCCATGATTTTGTCTATCAATATATAATGAAATTTCCTATAAAACATCGTAAATATTTGAATTTTTATAGCCTGTGGCACCTTTACTAACCACTATAGAAAATACAAAATTTCCATACAACACTTCACCTCAACAATAAAAAATCCCCCCACAAAAAAACATCACCTAAAAAGCTCCATCTCTGAATAAACAGCACCAGCCCAACTTAGCCCCATTGACATCCCTCAGGCAGCATCCCACCTCCCCAAAGACACATCCAACGGATGCTGCATTGCATCCGTCCCGGCATATCTCGAGGACACATGCCAGTCCCGTCGTCGTCGTCGTCATCGTCGTCGACGTCGTTTCCACATTGCTCGTCTCTCTCTGGCTCTCCGGCTCCATCGTCGAGTCTTACTCGCAAGGGGCTCGGATTCCAGTCGGCGTTTCGCAGCGCACAGCTCGTCCGGAGTGGCATACCAAAAGATGACTCGCTGCAGCGATTGGTCCATTTTCGTAAGCCACGTGTATATACACTATATGCGGTGCGCACATCCCTGGCACGGCCGCGGGCTTAGAGCGCGAGGCACTTGCATTCTCCGACCGTATTTCTGCCGGATGGGCCGGATAACTCATCGATTCGACGATTATCGGGGGATGTATGCGCTAGCTCTCTGCCAGTTTCCTACTCCCTCGCGCGCTACTCTGACGAACTGCATCAGTGGTCTGAGCTTCATCATCTTTAGGATTGTGCGTTGGGAGAGCTTTGCGGCCTGGTTGCGTATGCGAGAGGTGTGAAGGATATAAATGATTTTGGGGAATAGTGGATGGTTGAAATATTCTGGATTGGAAAAAATGGAATCAAAACTATGGTTCGTGTATGATTCGTTTTTAACTATATACAAGTATAAAATTTCAGAAATAGAATAGTACGCAATTAATGCAGAAATAAGTCTCGGGTATTTAATAGAAGCTATAATTATTACAATAAATTTCACAAATTTGCTCCACATTGCACGACTAATCAGATAAGTTATTACACGCCACGCTATTTAATTCTCCTCGAACAAAAAAAATAAAACGAAGCAAAATCATCTGAGTGTGAAAAATTCGATCTATGCGAAGAATAAAGACGAAGCCCGCCCGAAGAATATGAAGCGCGCCGCACCTATAACCCTGCAGCTCGCGCAAAAACTCCCTATAAGTACATCATTCTTCGCGCTCCCCACCCCCGCGCTTATATAATACCTTAAATATGTAATAATACCTCGGCCCAAGGGCTCCGTATACACAGCTCCTCCTACCCTCAGGGCAACGAAATTCCCGTCATAACGGGCTTAGTCAAAGAATTCGATGAAAACGTGTCGCTCGCGCTCCTTTAAGATATTCGCCGAACAGGTGCGAGAGGAAAATCTTCCGCCCCGGCTTCACCTTTGGCATTCTTCGCCTTTTTTTTCCATCGCGCGCACCGCTCGCTCTCTTTTTCTACCTTGCATATATATACGTCTCTCTCGCTCGTTCTCCTTTCTCGTGAAGAATTTCGCGAACGATGTATATTTTAATACCGTGAGGAGAGTGAATCTTGGCTGTCTCTCTGTGGAATCTCGGCGCGACATTCTCGCCGTTTGCGCTGCTTCTTCGGCCTGTCTTTTATGCGCCGGGCGCTTGTTATTTTGGACTCTTTGCGCGCGAGCTTGATAATTTTCTACCCCTTTCCACGCTGCCGGGGCTTTCTTTTCCCGAGGAGCGGCCCCCGCGTATGCCGTGAATTTTGCTTCTCCTTTAGCCTCTCCCTGGTGCTTTGAATTCTGCGAGCTGCCTTCGCGGGATGCAGCTCTGTGGAGGTGCGCGTGAAAGAGGAGGTTTTATTAGAGGGGAATATTTTTTGAATTTTGTAAAATTGCTCGCTGGTGACCTTTATTGTGATTGCTTTGTGAAGTAAGGTTATTGATTGAGCAAATTATTAATAGTGGATGATTTGAGCTTTTGTCGTTATCGCTGATAAATTATAGATTGGACTAACGAATTTACCGAGAAAATAAATAAAATACAAAATGTTTAAATGCCATCAATACCAGAATCCACCAGCTCTATCAAAAACGCAAACTCGCCACCGAAAAAATGCGGATTCGAAAATAATAAAACAAAAGCTCGTGCTTACGCAAAAATGTGGCAACCGAAAATTCGTATTTTTCCAACAATTTCCCGCGGGCGCGCGCTGCGAAATTCGAATACAGCAGCGGCCCGCGAACCCGCAGCCACTCGCGCCTGGAAAGAGAGTTTCAATTTCGCCGCTGATCGATTCAATTGCTAACGATTCGCGTAACACATACGTACGTATATGCTGCAGCCCGGTCCCTTTGTAATAGCTCTTTGTTACTGATTTTTTTATTTGTTTGTTTCCCTCCCGCCTTCTTCTCTTTGTAGTTCCTTTTTAATTGGCCGACGCTTTGTTGGCTGGCGATTAGCATTGCACTACTGGGAAAATTAATTTTCGTATAGGGATTTTCGCAATCGGCTGTGTCGATGAACCGACGGCGCTCTCTTCCTGGTATGACGGCCGGGGGACGATTGAATGCAAAGCGAAGCGTGTCATTGTATAATTCGAGGTGAAAGAATAGGAGCTGTGAATGGGAGCGGAGGAAGCTGGTGGCCAGGGAAAAAATTGAGAGAATTTGGAGTGGTATTGTATGTGCTTGTGCAACTTGGGGGTTCATTGATCGAAATTAAATTAAGAAAAAGATCAATTCATTTTTGATAAGAATAATGTGTGTAATAAATATTGATGGTATTAATTTAATTATATTACAAGTGAGGATCTGTCTTAAAAAATTTACCATAGTGTCGATTTTTCCAGTCTATGTCAGCTTGACTTTCTAGTATTCTAATTTATCCAAATATTCTTCTCTCATTACATTTTCTTGGCGTCCAAAAATTTACTAGTTTCAGTATCACCAAACAATTTACAAACCCAATCGCCGCCACTAAACAAACCACCCGATAATTACAAAATCAGCGCAACCCTCGCACAAAGGCTTACACCTCCACCAAAAGAAAAAAAAAACCATCCCCGCGCGCTCTCCACAGCTATATCCCCCATCAACGCGTATTTGCGGCTAAAAAAAAATCCCTCTCCGCTTCCTCCGGCGCGCCTGGCACACTTTCGACTGCGCGCGCTGTTTTTAAATGCAAATGCAATTCAAATTGGCACGACGAGCTTTAGCCAGCTCCCTCCCCCCCCCTCCCGGAGCTTTCCCTCTGCTCTTGGCGTTCCATTGTTACGGCGCGCCGCCAGCTACCAATCGGTTTGATGTAAACCGATAAACTCTATCGGCCGACGCACTCGAGCGCGCATTCGAAATTGCAATTAGTCTAACAACTCCGCGCGGGCCGCGCGCAAGATACAAAGCTCTTTGCGCTATGGGTAATTGGATTTTGGAGTTCACATTGGTCTCTGCCGAGCGAGCGAACGCTCGGTGAACCTGTGCGAGGTCTATGGTCAAAGAAAAAAAAGGTCGAGAGCGGCTTTTATGCAGCGGCGCCCGATTTTTCGATAAAGGCAACGTTGCTGTTGCAAGTGAGCGGGGATTTTTTTTTTTTTTTTCATTAAAAGGGCGCGGCTTTGTGATTGGGTTTGAGAGGAGAAAAATTGATTCGGAATCGCGCGGCCGATCTGTTCTTTGGGGGGAGTTATCTGGGCTGTTGTTTGTAACGGTATAAAGGACAAAATGTTACTTCGTTAGGGACAGGTAAAGATAAGGCTGGAGTTGTGTTTTCGAGTAAATTAAATAGTCGTGTAAAGTAGATACGAGGGTAAAAGTAGATACCGGGCGCAGCGAGGCGTGTCTGAGGACAAAGGTTTAAGCATTCCAAGAATTTTTCAAAATTATAGTAGTTTATTGGCATTCTTCAACGACAAAGAAGAATTTTCAATTCATCAAATTTATACAAGAGTCTAAAATTACTGGGGGCATTCGCGGCAACTTTTGCAGCTGTTTAATGACGATTCCATCATTGTCCGTGCATCGTCATCGATATAAAGGATTAGATCGCCGGGCTTCCGCACTAATTCAAGCATGACAAAAGGGCTTCGTAGCTCGGCCGCCGATCCTTTATATCCTCGGTGCGGGGGCGTCGAGGCCGTTAAGACCGATTCTGAATCAAAGGTTGCTCTTGTACGTTGACCGAGGATCGACGAGCTGCAGAAGTAGAATGAAGTGTATAGTAATGATATAATGATGACTGGGAGTTAGGG
Source organism: Eupelmus urozonus (assembly GCA_900480035.1). NCBI lineage: Eukaryota > Metazoa > Arthropoda > Insecta > Hymenoptera > Eupelmidae > Eupelmus > Eupelmus urozonus. Next base: position 113,276 of record UELX01000094.1, on the reverse strand, counting down.
TGAATGAACCTGAAAAAGTTGATATAATTTTATTCATCATGATGGTCTAAATAGTGACGTTTAATCCAATAATTCATAATTAATGATTTTATAAGATTATGTCAACTTCTTACTACTGTGATGGCTTATTTAATTGAATGCGTTACAGTTAGAGTTCAAATGAAAGATATTTATCGCATTTCATCGCGTTAATGACAGTTAAGATTCGAAATCATATGAAAATCTGTAAAAATTGTATTATTTGACTCTAATTAAATGGAAATTATCAAGATTTAATGAATGTGTATTTTTCTTTCAGTTTTCCTTAGCGATTAATCGGGATCACTTAATTTACATTATTTCAACCAATTGATAAAATAAGATAAGATAAGGTTTTGTTTGCACAAAGTAAAAAATAATTATTTACATTTTCCATAATAAAGTTATTTACATTTTTATAATAATTCGCAACATACATGAAAATACTCCATAAACACGGTTTTTTCCAAATCACCGACTTTTTTCACATAAATATTAAAAACAAAACGTCCGATAAAAACTCCAAACATAACAAAAAAACCCACATCATTACACACCTTCCTCATCAAAAATATTCCCAACAAAGAATGCCATCCCCTCCAGAATTTCCACTCACAAACTCAAAACACCACCAGCCCAGCAGCACCCCAACAAAAATCGCCAAAACCACAAACCCCGCGCGCGACCTTAAAAAAAAAAACACCTCCAAGCAGACACGTCTCCCAAGTAAAGCCGCGAAACACTAGCAAGCTCATGTACATATACATATCTCAGCCCGCGATCGCTCAGCGGAAGAGACGACTACAGCCAGCGAGTCCCCCCTTAAGCCTGCCGGGTAATCTGATTCGCGTCCTGCGGTTTGTCGTCCCGACGACGACGACGACGACGCTTTAAGAAACACACACGCGAGGTTAACTCGAGAGTTCTATATACTCGGCCATTCAAAGGATTTCGGCGTCGGCGGCGGATAGCTCAAGGGCATTTCCTTGTGCTGTGTACACCAGCCTGAGAGAGCGCTGACAGGTGCCACAAAGGACTTCCCTGGCCGTGTATGAGCGTATGTGTGCTAGAAAGCGCGGAGCCCTTTACTTCCTGTGCCGGCGCGCGCGCGTGCCTTTATTTATGGGTGGCAGGTTTCTTGGGTATTGTAGGATTTTTTTGGGGACTTTGTTTTGGCTGAGGGGCTGGGCTGGATTGGTGGGTTTGAGTAATTGGTTGTGAATGAGGCTTTGTTGGGATGTGCGAGTGGGTATTGATATGGGGTACCTAGAAATGCATTAAGGTGGAGTGAGATTAGTTTTATGGTTGTGAAAGTACACTATTGAAAATTGCTTGAATATTCAGTTACTTTCTTAAAGATTTTTTCAAGGTACATAACTGAAAATTTAATCATTTTTTGAAAATTCAATTAAAGTACAATTGAATTTTCAATCATTATTAATTTGAAATGATTTGAAGCAAAGTTCCTCTTAATTGAATTTTCAATAAAATGTTTAAATTTTCAGTTATGTACTTGGGAAAAGCTCCAAGAAAGTAACTAAATATTCAAGCAATTTTAAACAGAGTAATGAATGAAAATTTGTTGGAGTAGTGTTTTTAAAAGTGTAGTTTTAATTATTAAAGTTAAAAACAGCATAGTTTAAATTTTTATATAACAAACATGCATATAGCGATTTATTTTATAGATTATTGTTGTTGTTTCTCTAAAAAATGTAAATATTTAAACTAAATTAATTTCTGAAGAATTATTGGAACACAAATTAAATCTTTAAAATTCCTGGCACGCCAAAAATTTTATTGATAAAGTATTTCGAATGTTTTAAAGTTCGGCACGTTTTCTCACCTCGCGGAATGCCCCCAATCAGTAGTTTTTATCGTGCATAAACGTAAACATAAATTTAAGACAAGCAAGTGTACGACACACGTAAATTCGAAATCGACTTCAGAGACGTCAATCTGAATATATTTTATCATCCCATTTCCACCGTATCGCCGAATGATGCATAAACCCGCTATATTCCCAAATAAACTAAAATATCGTATCAAACGACCGAGTCAAGCCATAAATATTCAATCAAAAACTAATCAAACATTTACAACACATAAACGATCAATACAATTAACCTCCCTCTAAAACCAGAGAATACAACCTCATAAAATTTCACCCAAAATCCAACACTCAAACGGAGCCGAGCGCGCCCAGCCCCTGGCTCCATCTTGCGGCCGCTCTTCTCCATACTCCGCTCTAGCTCCAGCGCCCCTGGCGGACGCCGAGGGAAACAGCAAAAGTTCACGGGCGCACGCATACACGTGCGCAAAAAACAGCGCGCGGCCGAGCTGCTCACGCTTCTCGTAATCGCATCACGGGCGAAAGCGAGCCCAATGCAGCGCCTACGCGCGCGGGCCTTTTATTTTGCTTTGCGATTCTGCTGTCGCTCTGATTTTTTGGCGTCTTCTGCCGGTGTGTTCGTTTTAGAGGAAGCTGGGATATTGGCTGTTTTTTTATGGTTTTTTTTTGGGGAGTTGGTTACGTTAATATTGGTTTTGTATAGTTTTTGTGGGTGTTGCATGGATAGTGTAGGTTTTAAAATTATCTTTTTTTATTGCAATGCCGTTTTGATTTAGTGGATTCTATTTTCAAATATTTGCAGCAATATTTTATATTTTGTTTCAGGCTGTCTCCTCGGGTTTTATAAGCTTTTTAATTATTTTGTCAATCTATTTTAAGATTGTTCTAACGGCTGCTTGAATGCTGTAAAAGCTATTTATTTCTTTTAGTGTCTGTTATTCAATTATTTTACTGCACTTATTTATTTCATAGCTTATTTTTTTTTTCGTTTACTTTGAAGATATCGCTTTATTTATCTGTCTTACAAGCTAGCAAATCTTTTTATATTTCTTGAAAAACTCGAGTTTTCTTCGTCTTTTTTCTTCTAATTACTTCAATTATCGCAACTAATGCCTAGTTTGTTTAAAGTTCTTAACAAAGTTTTTTACACCACATTTTAAATCAAATAAAAAGCTTACCTTAAAACCTTGATCATAGTTTTCCTATTTTTACAATTCGATAGTTAACAGTTTTTAATACTAAAAAAAACTTTTATCACCTCGTAATAAACGTCCAACGCTACTTTGGCAACTTTATAGAAAGAAAGATCGCAGTTAAAAATCAAAGGCGAACTTTTACATTTTCACGACTAAAGATGTTCCAATACAAAGTAGTCAAAGATCGTGTCCCAAGAATCTTTATAGCCTTTAAAATAAATCATAAATTATTTTACCACCATACAACGAGTAAAAATACACAGCCAATCATACTCCAAAATTTCGGAGCAAACTCCAAAAACCTGATGTAAACGCAATTAATCAGCTCTACTCCATCAGAAAACGCGTCGCCTTAATTCTCTCGATCTTCCTTCGCGATCGTAGCTCTCCGCTCTCTGCAACAGAGTAAAAAGAAAAAATCCGCGCACGGACGGTTAAATCGTATACCGTCTCTCTCTCTCTCTCACACACACCTCGCTCGCTCGAGAACGGGATATACGTTATAAAAGGCATCGCTATCTTGGTGGGGTCGCGAGCGCGCGCGAAGCCCTTCGCTCGGCTCTTTCCGTCCCGACTCGTGCGCCCGAGCCGAAAGCCGTTCTCTCGCCAGGCGGCGCTGGGGTCGCGACTGTCTCGTCCGCGCGAGGCTTTGCGTGAGAGTGAGAGAGAGAAAGAGCGTGTGCGCAGACCGGGCTGCGCAGCAGGCGTGTGCGTTGTCCAGATTCTTTGTGCCATTCCTGGCATACCAAAAACAGAGCGCCCGAGAGGAGCACAGTGCCCGCGCGCGCGCGCTCCCGTCTCTGTCTGTGTGTACACGTATAGCCCCCTGTAGATAGATATATATATATATATACATATAGCCAAGTGTGCGCGGCTGCCGTTGCTACCTTTCCAAGCCTACGAGCTGCTGCTGCTGCCGATGCTGCCGCTGCCGCTGCTGTTGGCCTCTGCACGAGACTCTGCGTCCTCGATGTGTGCGCGTACACGCAGGTATCACGTCGCGTGTAGTGGAGTGTAAACCTCTAGCGCTATATACACTGCTCTGCGCGCGCGCTGTGCTTCCGAAAAGCTGGCTTTATGTACATCGCTGCTGTGCGCGAGTGAGACGGAGAGTGAGAGAGAGAGAGAGAGAGAGCCAGCCGGCTTTGAGATAGTGCCAAGAGAGCCGCGCGTCCGTGTCTACGTTTTTCCGCGCGCTCGCGCTCCCGCGCGCGTCCTCTCCACACACACACACACATACTGTGTGCGTGCTCCGCTGAACAAAAACAGTTTTTCGGCTAAGAAGGTGTCAGTGCTCCGAGTGGCCGCTCTCTGCGTTATATATACACACACGGCCCGCGCGCGCGAGCATCGACAAGTGATATCATCGCTGGCTGGCGGGCGCGAGATACACACGGAGCCAGTGTGTTCGCGAGTGTGCTAGAAAGAGACGAGTATTGTATACCTGACAACACACAGAGCAGTGAGAGTGAGTGAGAAGGAGCGCTGCCGTACGGCGCACACAGAGACACAAGAAGCCAGGCTGTGTGTTTTATCTCGCATGTCGTTCCTGGGGAATAAGGCGAGAAACAGAAGTGCCGAGTGAGATCAAACGTATACACATACGCACACACGCGCGCGTACAGTAACTGAGAGAGAGAGGGAGACGCGCGGCTGGCAGTGAGTAAATCGAGTGCAAGAGAAATTAGAGACAGCGCGCAGGAAAGCAGAGAGTGTGTGTGTGTGTATCGGTGTGTCTGTCTGCAGGGCAGGCGCGGTACATACAACAAAACGTTGCACGACACGACCCACGTCAGCTCGACCTGTGGTGAGTACACAGCAATTTCTGCATATACACGCACACCTACATATATATACCTCTAAGAGCACACTCACACGCATAGACATAAAACACACTCGTATTATATCCAACGCGAGAGACTCGCGATCGCGCGACTCCGCCCGAGTAGCTCTCCGCGCGCGCGCGTCCTTGTCGTCTTTTTCCTTTCGCGAAAAGCGCGGAGAGCCTTTTGTATTTCGGAGCAGCGGTTCTCAGCCCGCGCTCGCTCTCACACACACAGCCAGAACTTTCCTCTCGCCGCCGTTGCGCGCGCGCGTCCCGGGGATGTATATATCTGGCGATCGGTGCGAGAGCGAGAGACACGGCGAAAGGGGGAGAAAGAGAGAAGGAGAGGAGAGGAACAGGTTGAAGCTGCGCGCGCGAGAGAAGCTGGTTTAACTCGCGGCAGCGGCTCTTTTATGAACGACGAGAGAGTAGACGTGTATATGTGTGCATACGTGTGCGTGGCTATCGGCGCTCTGTTAACAGGTGAATTTTTTTCTTCGAGCCGGCCGCACGCGCTCGCTTTTTCGGAAAGGAGCGGGAGGATGCGTTGTAGGACGGTGGGTTACGGGATGATTATGGCTCGTTTTTTTGCGCTCGGGGGGGAGGAAAATTGATTGTGGAGTGCTGGAGCGCGCGCCGCTGACATCTAGATAAGGCCGAGTTCGCCGTAATTTTTGTTTCCTCCTCGAATTAGATAACGCGCCAAGTGTCTTTCGGGGAAATTGCCGCCGGCTACGTTTGTTTTAATAATAAGAGAGGCGTTATTCATCGAGCAAAAAAGCCCGGAACGTTACTGCCAGCGAGATTGTTTATAAGGCCGTGTGTATATAATAACGAGAGGCGAGAGCAGGAAAAAACGTTTGCTAAATTATCGAAATTCAGCGACGGCGCGTCTGGTTTCCGTTATGTTTGGCTGTGCTGTAATGCGGTTGGAGGATTTTTATGTAATTTTTGTAATTGTTGCCGGGGTGATTATTGTTTTTCTGCGTTGTGTTTTGCTAAGAAAGTCTGATGATTATTCAATTGTCTTTCTTTTATTCGTTTTGCGTTTTGCGGCGAGGCACTGAAGAGCTGAATTTTTTCGATTTTTCAAGTACGAAACTCAAGTATATTATAATGGTAGTTCTTTTTATGTTGATACTGCAAATTGAGAAAAAGCATGTGTCAGTGTTTTGCACTAGTGCTGACGAATGTTTAGTATATATGAGGTTTTTTAATTTCAAACGATGCATATTTTTTTATTTCAATTAAATTTATAGCCGATTTTGCTCCAAAATCAACAGGTAACCTGGAACATATTAAAAAAAATGTTCAGATAATATATTTCTACATTTCCTTGTGTATAGACTAATTTGTAGAAAAAAAAAATGAATATTAGTGAGAATCACTAATACTTCCTACTATTTATTACCAAGATAAAAATACCATTCTGCCTAAAGACTAAAAACAGGTACGACAGAAATCTCTGCACGTGCTCCTCGAGCGGGAAAACCCAATCCCCAAATCTTAGTAATCAACCCAATAACGTGACTATCCAAATCTCTTCATAATCTGCGAAACATTTTTTTTCGAATTAAAGAAAGCAATGAAATATTAATTAAGGACGTTGAAATATTTTTTTGCAGGTCCCAGAAACCGTTACAAGAATAAAAAAAAATTATATTTTAAAAGAAGTTATTTTTATTTTTTCAATACTTCAATATTTCTGGAATATTTTATATCGTAAAATTTCAGTGAAACTAAAATTTTAAATGTACCTGATGATAAAAAATTAATTTAAAAAATGCTCCGATTTCAAAAATAACCAGTAACCCCTCCTCCCCTTAAAAAAAAATTTGGTTGATAACGAAACAATCTTAATCGTTAACATATCCCTGATAATACCTAAACTCCTTACCAAAAAAGAAACAACCATTCCTTCTCAAAACCCACCTCGCCAAACCCACCAACCCTCGAAACCCCACCCCATCCCTCACCCCCATTCAGTAACCCATCCTCTCTCTATCCCATCATCACCCAATCCAACCGGCGAACCTCTCCGCACTCAACTCCCAAACAAAAGGTATATATTTATTCCTGGCTCTCCTCGCGCGTCGAGGAGAAGCACACACCGCTACCACCACCACCACCACCAGCACTGCGCGCGCGTCGCCGCCGGGGATCACCCGCCCGCCTCCACCACCACCGCTGCTGCTGCTGCTGCTAGCTTGGCGCGCGCGCGCGCGGCGCTGCTGTTCTCTCTGTCTTTCTCTCTCTCTCTCTCTCTCTGCGTGTGTCGTCGTCGCGCCGACGGAGGCTCGCTCGCCGCGCTCTCGCAGAACGCGCGGGAGAGATACTTTGCGCGCCCGTCATGTCTGCTGCTGCTGCTACTGCTGCCGTCAGCGAGCCGCACTTCCGAGCCGCGAGTTGCGCGGAAATCCGCCGACGTGTCTTGTTGTAGTGCCGTAAGCTCCTCAGCACCTAGATACACATAGTGCCGCGAGTAACCGTGCGACAAGTATTGGAGTGGTATTCCAGGGATATCGAGAGGAGAGAAACTTTGTTTGTTTACGCGCCGGCTATTTCGGTGCGCGCTCCAGTGTGTTCCGGCTGAGCGCTCTTATACATCTGACTGAAAAAGAGCGCGAGTGCGCGAGCTTTTGCGTAAGGAGAGACAAGCCCGCCTGTTTTTCGACAAAAAGCCCGTGTATATAGATACGCGAACGCAGAAAGGCAAGCATATAGTGCGCGCATTTTTACTCGCCGAGACGTGCACAAGTGACTGCCGCGCGCTCCCGCTTTATCTCGTTTAATTTCCCGGCTGCTTTATTTTTCTTTCTCCCCCTTGGCTTCTTTTTTTCGTTATAATTTGTTCGTTTTTGCCGCGCGTCCGCGCGCGCAGCTCGCGAGTGCAGTGTGCTGCCGCGGCGTGTGTGTGTTTTTCGATGAGCCGGCGGCTGCTGGTCGGCCCCTCGCCAGCGCTACCGCAGCCGCAGCGGCGAAACAACTGCTGTGCGCGCTGCACGCGAGGCATTTTTCGAATTCCTCCGATGTGACATTCTCTTCTTTTACTCCGCCGCCGCCGCCGCCGCGTTAGTTCTCTCTCTCTCTCTAGCTCTCTGTTTCTTTCTCCTCGGCACTCTAGTGTACGTTCGGCGGGCTCTGAATTTTAGCCTGGCTTTTTGCTCGTCTCGGGGAAGAAATTTTTTAATTCGCCGCGGGGAGAGAGCGACCGACGGACTTGGTGAGAGTGCGCGCTCGATTTATTACAGTGACAAAGGTGTGTCTTTGGAGATGGTGGTGTTACTGTGCCCAGAGGACGTCCCCAGAGGCTAGCTCTCCATGTATTGTGCGTGCGAAATCTCGAGAGTTTCGGTTCTCCTATAGTTTCTTATTTTTTGTTGTTGTTGTTGGTTTTTATTTTGTGCGAGACTTGGCAGCGAAAAGTGCCCTGCTAATCGGCGTCCTGCGAAGACGGAGCCGTATAAAGGCGAAGAGAGAAGCTAAGCGACGAGTGCCGAAGATCGTCGCGAGGGACGAGAAAAAGCCGCTTCGTCGACTCGCAGCCGCAGCCGCGCGACTTGGATGGATACCGTGCATTATTTCTGGAGTGAGTCTCTCTCAGCCCTCTCTTATTCCGTACTCGCGCCGTCGCGAAGCTCTTTGCTTTTGCGCGAATGATCTTTTTTTAGCTACCCCCAGGAGTCGACGTTACTTTTCGGAAAATTACAGGCTTTCTTTTAAATAAAAAATGACGCGTTTGAATTCTCGAAGCGCTCGAAATCCGAGAATTATGAATTTTTTAAACGTTACACATTTCGATAAACCATCGCCGCCAACAGGTGAGCCGCGCGCGCTCGCTTAAAGCTGACAATGGAAAAATCGCGGGGAGGCGCACTTGCAGCGCGATACCTTAGACCGGTCGTAGCCACGTTCCGCCGATTAGCGCGTGACTTTCGCGCTGTTAATGCCGCTCTTTTTTTTTTTGTCTTTCTCGTTTCGACTTTTATTCGCCGATCGGGCGATTCGCGGCGACGTGCGCGCCGAGAGTTTTTCTTTGTGACTCATGAGATTTATGAATTTGTTTTGAGTTTGCGAGGTAGGCGATATTTAATTGCGCGGAGCTGGGTACCGAAGTGGAAAGTTTTTGTGATTTTTGTTTCCACCTTGGCGTCTTGCAGTTTTCGATTGTTGGATTGACGTTTTGTATTGGTTAAAAGTGGCTGGCTGATGCGATCGTTGTAATCTGGGATTGAAAAGTTTATCGCCCTTAATAGAGACGTGAGTTTCATTGAGATACGCTGTCAAGCTATAATCAGGCAAATTTTTTCAAGGAAAACATAAGATAATTATACGAAACAATTAATTAATAAGTGGTAAACACGTTAATAGACAACCCATATGCAACTTATCAGCGCGATAAAGCCGCTAAGCTAAGAAGAGTTATCGCACAATCGGTTTTACATAGATATACATTGAGCTCGTGGAAAAAAAAGTTACCAAAGAAATTGATGATTTCATTCCTTCTCTAATGACTCGGCTGTTTAAATACCCGTTTTTATCTATTACAAGTAAACTCTGTTTATCCAACGCTCCAAAAATGCGTCCCTCCTAAAATATCACCACATCGTTCACCTTACTCTATTCAACCTTTCTCTATGTTAAAAAAAAATCAAAACATCAACCTTACTCCAAACCACCTCGCTCACCGTCCTAATCACGAAAATACTCATTACATAAACTCTCTTGTAAACAAACAACTACTACCCTCAAGCCATCCCCAAACCAAGCCACGATGCACCACGAGGCAAAGAAAAGAAGCCAGCGAGAACGATGATCGTAACCCCAGCGTAATCGCACTGGGTTATCGAAAAATAATTCAGCTCTCGCGCGATAACTCTCTCACTCCCTCGTCTCCCAAGCCGAGCGCGCGCAGCCGTGTTACGTAAATTTAATCGACTACTTGTCGGCTATACGCCGCCCGTTATCTGCTATATAGAAGCTAGCTCGCGCGCGCCTCGACACGACCTGGCACCTATATACACACACGAGAGCAGAGGAGGAGGAGGAGGGAGGGGGGAGAAAAGAAACTTTGCGCGAGCGCGGATTATAGCCGGCCGATTTGCCGGCGATAAAACTGCGACAAGTATCCCCTCCTCCTGGCTCTTTTCTCGCGCGCGGTTCTCGGAGGACTTTTCTGCGGTGCCGCGAGCGCTGGGAGAGTGCTGTTGCCCGAGTTTTATGCGATGCCGGCCGCGATGTTTGCGCTGTCGGTTTTGTTCGGGCTGAATTTAAAGTGAAATGTGGGCAGAATGATTGTCGACGGCGGTCGGCTTGGTTTTTCTTTTGATTTTATGATGAAATGCTGATGTTTGCCAGTTGGATTTAATTGGTCATCCAAATATTTTTTTTACTCTACAATAAAAACACTTAAAAAAAAAATATATCAAACACTAAAATTCTCCATCGATCTAACCAAAACCACATCACACCCCCCACTACTGCAGCATCAACTCTCTTTCACGAAAATTACGCCCTTTACTCCGCTCTCGGCCTCTGCCCTCTAATCGTTTGTCACGGCCGATACACACAAAAGGCGCGAGGCCGCGAAATTTCTTCCTGCCTCCTCTGGGCTCGGGCGCGCTCCGCCGCTGAATTTCGCCGGGCTAGCTGGCCGTTATAATGCCGGGACCGTACGGTCGTTTGGTCGATTATCGGTCCCGCGGAATTGTGCGCGCCAGCGAGCGCGCCGAGATTTATGTGCCCGCGCGCTCTCGAGAATTATGGCCGGGAGATTGGGAGCGAACTACTACTACTACTACTACTACTCGCGCTTTTGTTCTGTTTTCTTTTTTCGCCAAGTCTAAGCCCGGAGTTTCCGTCTTTCTTTTATTTTCATCCGTGTTCGGCTGGGCTGGTTCGCTGTTTTCTGTTTTAATGGACCCGATTGCGGCTGGTTATGGCTGTTGTTGTCGCGAGCCCGACAGTCCGCCGGCTGATGGATTTAGTGCGCGAGATGTGGGATGATAAAGCGCGAGCGGGGAAAAGGCGGGAAGAGCGAATTCTCACGGAAAAGCGGGGAGCTGTGTCTGTGTGTGCGGCGGCTGGGGGGCGGATTTTTGGCAAAGATTGGGGAGCGCGCGCTGCTTCTCGTGCCAGTTTAATTTAAAGCGATTGAAATTAAATTCTGGTTTACAAGTTTTAATGGCTGTTACAAACATTGTGAGCACAGTTTAAGCCCGCCTCTATTGGAAGTAACCGCGCCGCTCGTGTAACAAAGCGAATTTATTTACTTTGCCGAAGAATTGATACCGTATGATTTATCTTTACTAATTATAAATTGCCACGCGGTGCTTAATCCAGCAGTTTAAGTCGATCAGCGAGACGATCCATTTCGAAACGCAGCATCTATCGATCTGTTCACCAAAAATATTTCATTCCCCTCGAAAAAAGATGCCGATGCACCGACCAATAAATCCAGCTCTCGCATATTCTTACTTTCCACCCGCTTGCTTACAATGCAGCAGCATCTCCATCCAGGGCATAAATCACGGGTAGCCCAGGCGTATATCAAACTCAATTAATCCGTTAATCACTATCCACTCCTCTATTAATAAACAGCTTCATCCCGTCTGCCCCCCTAACTTCCTCTCCTTTTTCCACTCCACCGACCTCCTTCTCATTGTTCTCCGTATACCCATCGCCTCTCCTCTCTCTCTCGCATTGATCGAATGACTCGGTGCGATTTCTTCTCCCGTCTTCCCCCCAGACGAATAAGGTCTTACTTTTTTTTGCTCGCGCTTCAAACTCGACTCTCTCTCTCTCTCTCGCGCTTAAAACTTCGCGGGCCGATCGTATCTCACTGCGCCCTGACAGCTCCTAGACTCATTAAAGGCCCTGCCCCGCCGAGTCTTCTTCTCTCTCGCTGTTATAAATAGACGCGCGTGCGGCTTGTCCTGCGAGAGAGAGAGAGCTCGCTTAGAGAAAGAGCGAGAGAGTGCAAATGGAATTTTGCGCTGGCCCCACCGAGAGAGAGAGAGCAAACACACGGAGCGAGTGCGTTCTAACGTCTCTCTTTCTTTTGACTCCGGACTGCTCTCGCTCTCGTTGTTTTGCTGCGAGCGGCTCGAGAACGCCGAGCTTTATTTCCGTCGAGCGCTTTTTAATTTGCTCTTTACTCGCCGCGGCCGCTGAGACACGACGCGCCTGCCCTGTGTGTGTGCATGTGTGTGTGTGTGAGCTGTCCCTTTGCGCGCTCGATTGTACAGCTCTCCTTTGAACTCGCTGCCTGCCCGCGGCCGAAGAGGCGAATACACTCTCTGGGGCTCTTTTATTACGTGCTGCTGAGCCTGGGAATAATTAGGTAAGCGGGTGGGGGCTGGTTGTTGATCGAGATTGGGATTGAAGGATGTTTGAATTAATGATTGCTGGATTGAATGTTTGTTGCGGGCTTCGATTCCTTTGATGCCTTTCGTTGCGTTTTTATCAAAGCTGGAAGTGCGGAAAGGAATCAAGTTGTTAAGCTGCAAAGAAGGAAGCGAGATTATAAATCTAATTAATTTGCACATTAAAAGAAGAATTATTCGAAACAAACTTTTTCATTCAATCTACAGGCACTTGCTTTCCCAGCGCTCTTTATTTCCCGGAAAAACGGACCTCGTCCGCGCTAATAAAATACCAATCCGCGCGCACTGAATAAAAAGAAATTAAAGCGACATTTCGAATATAGTTCTCGGCTCGCGTTTAATTTCGCGCCCTCGCCATTCCCTTTGCTACACCGCCGGCGCTGCTTCTGCCGCTCGCGCGTCCTCGTTCTACTGCCTATATCCACTTCTCCTTTTTCCTCCTCCAACGAGAGATAGAGAAAGAGGGAGAACGACACTTTGCGCCTCTACGTACACCCCTTTCGCTTTCCCCGTGTTTGTTTTGTTGCTCGCGCGCGCGAGCGGAGCCCAGTGCCAAATTGTCAGAGCGCGCTACTAAAATTACCGTGGAAGGTGTTGCCCGACGCTTTTGCAGAGAAAGAGACAGAGCCAGCTCTGAATGCACACGCTAATATACGGCAAACGTGGCGCGCGCCTCGGGTTAATTTCTCCGCTCTGACTGCCAGAGAGAGAGCGCCGGGGCAAATTGGATTTCGTTCAGTTTTCTTGGGAATTAATCAGGCGCCGATTGTTTTGCGCGGGGATTCGAATTTTCTCCTCGGAGAGGCGATGGAAATGTTGGATGTTTCTTGACTTTTCAGCCTGGATGCTGGCGTGATTCGATCGGCCGGATTTGATTTCGAGATGCGAAAGTTGGATTGTGAATATTGATGAGGATGGTTATTATGTGGCGATGATGTAATGCAATTTGCTGCTTTGAACGAGAGTTGCTTTTTCCCGGGAAATGCATCCTTTGTTGAGGAGTAAAGTCGACTATTTTCAAATCGATGCCGATGGATATCGACGTAGACATTAATTAATTTTGAACTTAATACGGGGAAGCTCTGTCAAAAGTTTCAGAGGATCGAAAATTTTCCAACAAAAAGCTGCCGCCTCCTCGCTAATGGTGTAAATTACATCATTAGCCAGCCGACTTTTAAACTTCAACTAAACACAATCATCTCAAGTGTACCGTTAGAAACTTAAATTAGCCACCCTTCGTCACTTTTTAAATCACCCTCTCGACTTGAAAATCCTTCCGTTAATCAATTTCACGAGCCAGGCAAACACGTGCTTTTCTCCAAATCACGTCCAATCAATATTCTCCCCGGTGCCTAATGCACTCCCACCGCAGCCCTCGACAATCAGCTGACTCTCTCTCCCTTTTCCTTTCTCCGAAAAAATTCCACAATAAGCGCCGCAGCAATAACGCTCTTCAATCTTTTTCCCTACCTTTTTTTTTAATACCGAGTACACATACAGAGAGACACGCCGAAGGGTCGCTCTCTCTCCGGCCTCCACGGGATTACGTAGCCGGCCGGACAGATAGATACACGGTTAACACGCCGATAAAAGCGACGACGAGGAGCCAATGCGAGGGAGAGCTCGAAAACCGAGGGGGAGCCCAAGCCACCTGGCCTGTCTGTGTGTTTTCATCCGGCTGCTGCTACCCGCCGCCCTTCGTGGATATAGCTGCACGCACGCATCGCCTCCCTATGTACGCTCTAGTAGAGTCTATACGTGTGTGTGTATATATCGGCCGATATTGCACGGTTCGGCTGCGCGCGTATAGCCGGCTGGGCTCGCTTGCTGTCAAAAAATGCTTTGTATGTGTGTACGGCCGGATATGCGAGTGTGCTGCTGCAGTAGTCTAATCGAATATACGCGCTGCGCTGTCGATTCTTGCGCGCGCCGGGCATTCTTGCATACTAACTACTTCATTTTCGGGCGCGCTGTTTTTTGCGCTGGGTTAGTGGGTGCGTTTTTGAGCCGGGGGATTTGCGAGGGGCTTTGCGTGGGTGGTAGTTGAGGATGATTAGATTGAATGGAGATGTGTATAAGTTTGGGATATTAAGAATTTCTTTTTTGAAAATGATTGATAGTTGCCGTACAGTTTTAAGTTGTGTGATTGGAAAATAATTAGGAAAGGCTTTTTTCACTTAAGTAAAGTGTATTTATTATAGGTAGTGGCTTTATAATACAGCATATTTGCCGTATCAATTCTATTACGATACATTCATGTTTCGAGGTCAATTTATATCTACGCGCTCGGTATTATTTATCGTTTTTATCGCTTGGATTTCAATGTAAAACAATCGATTCATATCGCTTGATCCAACTACAAACAAAACAAATTTTCTATCGTCTGTTACCTCACTGTCCCTTAGCTCACACTGCTCGTATAAACATTCGTTTAAAACATTTCGAAATCGTGTACAAACTTATTGGATAATTCCCACGTTTTGGTCAAACCTATATATTACATCGTTTCAAAGACACTTTAAACTAATTTCCAACCAACCAGCTCACAACAACAAGCACCAGCAACAGCAAAATTAATAACTAATCATCACCCACTCCCCAAAAAAAGCCGAAATCTCTAGCCCAGTCGTCCAAACTTCCGCGGACTTGTTGCAACTGCAGCAAGCGTGGAATCAGCTTTTGGCTCTCTCTCTCCCTTCTGGCACGGTATGCAGAACTCTCCAAGCCTCTCTTGTTTTCTGGCAGTGTGTACACGCCGCCGGCTCTCTCGATTGACTCTCTCTCTCTCTTCTTCGCTCGCTCAGCCCCCGCCGCAGGAAGCTATACTCTCGCTGGCAATGCAGTCGCGGCCGGTGCGCGCGCGCGGAATTATGATTTGCCACTGCTGCCGCGCGCGCGCGCAGCGGTTGTTTCCATCGGGGAATTTGATAAGTTCCTGCGGTTTCATTTTCGACCCTTTCCCTCCTCCTACTCCCGGGCTTTATTACGCTTCGCGGCCGGAGCGCTATCCTCGTCGCGGTGCCGATGGATTTCGACGATTTTTTCTTTTTTGAGAGTTCGGTTCCGGCCTTTTGGAAAGGGAGAGAGGGAGCTGAGTTACGAGCTGTAATTGGCTTTTGGCTTATTCGATTGGTTCAACAGTTCGAGGTGGATATAAAGGAGAGTCTGCTGTAATTTTAGCGGATTCGTAGGACTGGTTTGTAATGAGAGTCGCTCGCTTTTAACCTTATTCTAGAGGTGATCGATCAAAATCGAACGGATTCTATATTATTACGCCAAACGAGAATGATGCACGATAAAATTACGCAGATCGGAAAGTTACCAAGCTCCTGTAAAATTCCCGCTCGCAGCATAAACAAATAAACTTCCGCTCTCGACTACAAAGTGCGCGCCTCCGCTCGACTAAACTCCGATATCATCATCCGGAAGCTGTATATTTAAATCATCCTATCCCCGCCTATCATATTATCACGCTCACCAGGCAGCATCCTCTGCAGCGCGCATATGCCCCCGGGGTCCAAAACAATAACAACCACCCTAACGCAAAGCCATCCTAAGAGAAAAAAAAGCCCTGGCAACAACCCATCCCTATGATCCTCAGCTCAAACCCTCTCCCCAGAGCCACCTGATGCAGCGGCTCGAAGCAGCCAAGTATCGATGAATATATTTGTAAAATCGCCCGCCGGCGAATCACGTATGCCTCGGCGGCGGAAAAGGAAATGACCCGTACGTGCAAATCGACGAGCAGCAGCGGCGGCCGGCATCGCGATCTAGATGCATATCGATATCGATTTACGTAAGGGGCTGGAGAGAGATGGCCGAGCGCGCGCGAGCTGCTGAGATCTGGGCCGAGCGCGCGCGCGCGCCGCGCCGATAATTATCGATAAGCCCAGCTAGGCGGCTGGAGTGCGCGCATGCGGCTGCTGTTGCTGCTGGAGCGTATAACTGCCGCGCGCGAATATACAGTGGATTTATGGGTTCCAGAGCCGCTGGGAAAAGCGTTTCTGGTGACGTTGGAGGCAGGGACGGATTAGGGCTCGGGGGGATTAGAGGGGGGCGGACGCTGGGAGGTGTAATCTTTTGAGGGCTCGTTGAGGTGATTTGGGAGACTTAGGATCAGCTGGTGTAATTTTAATGTAAACAGATTGATGGGTGTATTGAAAGGTCTTTGGGATTCTTGAGCTGGAGAATTAGTTTATGAGGGAATGTTTTACTTTGCGGGAATTAATCTGATTATGGGAATGTAGTGTATCTTGATAAATTTAATGTTTCGCTTGAATCTCAAGATTACGTGATATTTATCTCTTAGGATTGCTACTGCTTTTATATTATTTTGTTCTTCTGCAAGACAAGATTGGAAAACGTTATTTAACATGAATAAGATATCTCGAGTTGGACGAATAGAAACTATTACTTACAATATTACACTGCTAGAACTAGTAAATTATTTCCAAACGAATTAACTTAATACAATTAGACGTCATAAATAACGTCCGGCATTAAAAACAAATGAAAGCTCAAAATTTTAATTACGTCCAATGGCCATATCTAATCAGCAGTAAATAACCAAAGCCCCATTATCCAGCGAAAAACTTAATTACAGCGCATTATACCAGCGCGCGCAACAGCAACAACAGCGGCCGAAAAGCTCGTAAATCCATTCCGAACTCGACTCCTGAGCACAATATACAATTGCAGCGAGCAACAAAGCTACCCCCACGCGCACTCAACAACGCCCGTCGAATTTACGATTCTTAATCCTGTTAGCGCGGGGCGCCCATTCCGAAATATCGAAAAGATATCGCCTCCCTCATTACACATTCATTTACGAACTGTCAAACTAATAATTGCCTATCCCAGGCATCCCGCATATTTATTACCCTCATTGTTTCAAACAGAGGGGGTGTAAGCATGTGTGCGCACACAGAGACTGTCACGAAGACGGGGGGAGGGAAAAATGCTGTATGCATGATATATATACACGCGCAAATTTCCCTGTGGGTGGGGCTCGCCCCGGTCATTGTTCGAGGTAGACTGGACTTAGGGCTAATCCCTGACTCGTGCGAGTCCGTCGGCCGGTCGGCGCGCTGGCTTTTACGAGTGGCGCCCGAGTTTGGGCGACGCTTTCCAGACAGACACACACGTGCTGGGGGCATTTCGCGTCAAGTGAGCCGTGAGGATAATCGCGCCCGGTTGAAGCAAACGGGTTTATTAAAAGGTGTATTTCTTGCTGGGAGATGAAATTAACTTTTAATGTTGATTGGGGAACATATTGGTTGTATTGTGTAAAGAGTCGTTCGGATTAAATAAAAGATTAAATCACCCTCGAAATTATAGCTGTATTATTATTTGATAATTCTGATTTTCAATCCCTACTTGAATTTAATTAATGAGTAAAGTCCTCGCGATTTTTATAACACAATATTCTCAATCGCGCTGAATATTTCTACGGTCAAGCTTGTTAAAAATGTACAAAAATACCTGCTAATGATTTATCTGTTTATACAGCGCGCTCCTCTCCGGCGCTCGTTAACATTAATTATTTAAAATTCCACGCTCGCGAAATATTTCGCAGTCGTGTCGTTAAACGCAATCCTTGTTTTTCAGACAATTTTATCGTTCGCTCGCCGAAGAGAAACGAGAATCAAAAAGTTTCGGTCTCGGAAAGGTGGCGCGCTTGACGTAAAAGCCCCATATAGGTATATACAGCGTGTCCGTGGTATATATATGCACGCGCCGAACCTGCGCGCGCGGCAGATATATATACAAGCGAGAGCGGCGGTGGCGCATGCAGAAACGTCGAGGCAGAGATCGAGCGTCGGTGAGAGATCGAGCCCCGAGATAAACACGAGCGAGCGAGAGAAAAGCTGCTCTTTTCACGCTGGGATTTTATACCTTCCAAAGTGCGCGCTCTGGCACAAAGTCGCCGGGGTATTTTTCCGCAGCTCCTTTCATTGCCTTCTTCTTGAGCGCGCGAGCCGCCTTCGGTACCTGAAATCTTATTTCTGCATCTTTATTGGGGCTTAATTACTCTTCTGAAGGAGGCTCTAATTCAATGGGCCGCGCGCGCGCTCTCTCTTTCTCTCTTTCTCGCTCGCGCTATGTGCCCGAGCAAACGGATTTCGAAAGGGAATGAGTCAGCGGGTTTAACGTCTGTTTTGACAATTTTACGTGGAAGAGAAAAATCTGGGTATTCGTTAATGAGTTGATTTTGGTATTTTTAGCCTAGAGTGGCGTTAATATTGATAAATGTTTCGCGGATAATTAATGATAAAAGAGTTGGAATTTTGTTCTTGAAAAAAGGATTTGATACATAAATCTATAAAAACCGGTCGAGAAACTAATGCAGTAAAAAGCAAGATTAAAAAGCTATTTTATTCAAAATAATATCTCAATCGTAACGCAATTCGCACTTATAGTGTTAATATATACGCGCTTAAAATACTTCAGTGTCATTTAAACTCCGTTTTAACATCCGTATTACGTAAACAAATATTGACGTCGTTTTAATAAATGAAAAGAAACGACTTTAAAGAGAAATAAACTTGGCTTTACCGCGAAACGCTCATTTATCGAATAAAAAAGTAGCTAATCAAAGAAAAAAGAACTACAGAGAAGGATCCGACAGATAAATTGGAATAACCCAGGCTTGAATCACCAGAGCTGGCGACAGTGAACCTTCTTTCTCTGAATCTCTTTGACAATCGGTGAAATTTATACGAAAAATTTTATTAAAAATAAGAAATTGATATTCATACAGAATTGTATTTGTTCTTATTAAACAAATGTTTATTAATTTTGCAATAAGAAAATTTTCAAAATCATGATAAATTTTATTAAATTAAATTGTTTTATGATCATTAAATGCATAAAAATCATTAAATAAGATTATGATACATATAATGTAGGAAGCAAGCAAGTCTAATTATATTTTAGACTAATAATATTAGGAATTACTGCGCTAAAAACTTATAGATCTACATCGGCAAACGTTAGTACTTCGCACCCTTTCAACAAAATGGCTTCCGCAATCA
This sequence comes from Eupelmus urozonus, assembly GCA_900480035.1. Classification (NCBI taxonomy): domain Eukaryota; kingdom Metazoa; phylum Arthropoda; class Insecta; order Hymenoptera; family Eupelmidae; genus Eupelmus; species Eupelmus urozonus. The sequence continues at coordinate 93,969 of UELX01000094.1, read as the reverse complement.
GCAACATGGCGTCGCGCTCCGTCAAATGTCCACCCTGCCACTGGTATCCGCACCGGCTCTAATAATCTACTACTACGATTTCCGACAAGTTCTCTCTCTCCTCAGTCTCAGTACCGGCCAGCCTTGGCACTATTTCCAGCGCCAGGTCCATTAGATATTGCACGCCCGCTCACACATACACACAGCCTTACAACGAAAAAGAAAGAGGAAAAGCCGACGGGCACGGAGCCACGGAAGCTGCAGCGTCGGTCACAAGAGAGGGGGGCGGGGGAGGGGGCGAGAGGAAAAATGTAATAAACCGCGACACGTCGGCGATATTGTTCGGGCACGCGCACTGCGGCCGCTTGGCGAAGAAATTAAATTGCCCCACGTCGGCGGCCTCCTTTTGAAACTGTCTTCCCGCGCCCACTCTCTTTTCGCGAGAGCGGCCCTTTTATCGCTGCTCTCTGACCTTTTTATTAGGACTGGTTATTACGCCGGAGCTGCCGAGCTCTCGTGTAATTGCCGCGCGAGGGTTATGGCTGCGTGCGCGCGCGGGCGTTACACTCGTTGTCACCTTTTTGGAGAGTGGATTTTACGATTTTTAATGTTGATGCTTTGAGTGCTTGTTTACGGGATGTTAAAGCGGCGGGTTGAGACGGTTTGATTGGTTATACGGAGTTTAGGTGCGAGTAACTGGTGCGTTGATGTGCATGGATTAAGGTTCGTCTTGAAGTATTATTTCCTTATCTCGGTATGTAATAACCTTTCAGATTTATTTAACACTTAATCCTCTTTTTACGAATATTGAGGAATACAAGCATTTACTTTATCCTATCCCTCCACACTTACAGTTCACGCCTCTCATCGCAATAAACCGTAGATATCAACTGCCTCAACTAATTCCATCCAACCCAGATTTAGTCCAACAAAGACTCTATACCCCCGTCACCCAGCCAACAACCGCGACTCCCAAAATTTCCAACCCCCCTCACCTTTCCCCATTCCACCCCCGCGTCTTATCTCCTCCCAAGACAGCGCCGATCCTCGTCTCCTCGGCCTAATTTCTCGCAACGCCTCGCTACTACGGCTACGGGCAATGCTAAAAGCCAGAGAGGGCTGCGCGCAGCTTTTAACAGTTACGAGGTGCCCGCGTTTACGAGGCGCTCTCGGTAAACGTTATTTGCGCGCGAATGCCCCGCGCTGCGTGTATACGGCATTAACATCGGCCAAATGGAAATTGCGCATATAGCCGGGGCCCGGTCATCTCTGCGCCCGCGCTCCCAGCGTTTACGACGTCGTTTCGGCCCGCGTTTAATGAACAATGCGGGGGTGCGCGCGCGCGCGTTTTGTCGTTCCATGGGGCTGGCTGCGCGCGCGCGTGCGCCGCCGAGGATCTGGCTGGTATAGGGTAGCGACGGCTGTCGAGGCATTGTCAGCAGATTGGGCCTGCCGGCGGCGATTTTCCGTGTGGCCAGCTGCCTGTGCATGATCGCGATATGCGAGGGCTGCGGCTATGGGGCTAAGGTGGAATTGGGGGATGCTTGGGTGTGAGAGCTGGGGAATTGATTGCGTTAAGTTTTGACTATGGGTTTGCTATGTTTAATTATTTAATGTTTGGATTCTTGGAATGGATTTTAGAGTAGAGAAGCATTTCCTATCATTATTTTGCCGCTTTATGATTTGTTGACAGCCGCGGGATTGATTTTATGCAACACAGCAGCCTCGGAGCATTGAAAAAATGCCGCTCTCTGCATCAATGGACTTTTATTGAATTGAAAAAAAAGAGACTCGCCTATGAATCACTTATGCCATTTGTAAAAACGTCAATATTTAGCATATAAACAACTGTTTATAATTGCACACTTGTCTCGCATTGTGCTTTTAATATCGCGAGCGCGATTGCGTAAATCGCATTACTGGGAACCGAAGTACAAATACGATTATATTATTTGTTCGTATGGGCACACACACATGTGCCTCGGACTTCACGCTTGATTACTTTTCTGCCCTGACTTGCGATATTGTAAGTCGCTATGACGCGTGATATAATCTCGTACACCAGCGGCGGGTCCGCAATTGGTTAAAAGATTTTTTTCCACCCGCTGAATTTGCATGTACATAGAACCGTTTCAGCCGACGCTCGGGATTTATAAATGTAAATATTGGCGGAGTTCATTATCATGAAGCGATGTTTTGAATTTTTGCGCCGGGCGTCTAACAGGCTTCTTTTCTTCGACGCTTTTCAATTAACTCGTATTATTGAGCGTATGTGTAGCAGAATGGTCAATTTTTTTTGTATTGCAAAGTTACACAACTCGAAAATACATTGTAGCAAATGTATAACGCTGATTTAGAGCGGTAGAGCCAGCCCGCGTATATCATTCCAGGTGATCTCGTACTTGTTCCAAGTCTTTAAAACGTCCGGAGTAATCGGTTATTTTCAATCTATCGTTGGTAATCGATGCATACATATACAATAATTCACAAGCGGCCAAGCCAAGATCGAGATTAAAAATAGTACGAAACTTTCGCAGCAACGTCTTCCTAACCACGTAACGGCGACCTCAAGCCACGCGCGCCACAACGAAATCGATAATTTTCCCCCCCAGCACAGCCAAAATTTTCCCCGCTTAAGCGCCACCGTCACCGGACGCTCTCTCTCTATGACATTTACGAGCAGGCCGTTATCCTTTGACAAGAGGCCGTAAAGGGCTCTTTTTTCGCGAAGGAGCCATTCGTACAAGCACACACGGCTCGTCGTCGCTTCTTGGCCGAAGCCGCACATCCGCAGAGTTTAACCATGGATATTCGCCTCGCGCGGACGTATAGCCTGGTCTAAGTATACCTGCGTTATTTCTGGCGGTAGCTGACGCACCGCCGTACTCTGCCCCTCTCTTCTTCTTCTTCTTCTTCTTCTTCTTCTGCTTCTTCAGCGGCTCGAGGGTACAGTCAAGTGAATTTCCAAGCAGTCGGCCGAGCTGCAGAGGCGAAATTTATCCTCGTTCGCTTTTGACTCTTCCAGCTGCGGCGGCGCAGGAAGAAAGCATTGAAATAAAAGCGACGCGACGAGACGACTAGAAGCGACGAGAGAAAGAGAGAGAGAGAGATGAGAGTAGTCTAGTAATATGATACCAAGCCGCTGAGCGCTGGAAATATAAAAATAAAGGCGAGGGGAAATGTATCTATAAATCCGAGTTTACTTCCGAAGTGAGTCAAGGTGAAATTAAAGGCCGGTAAAAGTGTAGCGGGGATTTTGAGTTTTTTTTTCGGTGGCTTTATGGGTGGAGTTGGACATGCGTTTTGTTTTTTGTAAGAGCCGTTGAATGCTTTACTATGGCAAAATACGTGTTATGTGTCTAGTTTGATGTGGGATCGTAATTGAGACTTTTGAGATAAAGTACAATTTAATTGGTACATATTTCGAAAGTATAAATAACAATTCAATATCCAAGGTAATTTCCTAAACCTTTAGAGTATATTATTTTGTTCTTACAACTTGTAAATTTACACAACATTTATATATTTCCGCTTCAGAATTACCAATCTACAGCATCAGGCATTTCAATATCTAAGACGCTCCTTCAATAAAAAGATTTCAGTATCGAATAAACGCCTACTCATACAGTCCATTCCTTAAACTCCACAAAGTCAATAAAAAAATCAATAAACACTGTAACACCTTAAAATCAAATCGAAAACTCTGATTCGCATTCAAAGCCAGCCCTCCCCTGCCTCCACTCCATCGCATTCGCAATCCCATCTCTCAATCCTCCCAACTCCCAAAACAAAGAAACAATCGCGAATTCTCAACTAAATCTCTCCTCTCAAGCCTGCTCGAAACGTTCGCCACCGGTTCTCAGGACCCGATATACGCCTATATATCCACGCACATACACGCACGCTCGCTGCGACACGCTCGTCGAATGCTCAATTACGTTTAACGAGCGCTGCGAGAATTGATTTTGCCTTTCCGGTTTTTCTCTCTCTCCCGTCTAGCGCTGAAAATACTGAAATCCGCGCTCGCCGCCGCCGCCGCTGTTTTTTCAGCTCAATATGCGCGCGATAGTTTCGCTTTGGATTTTCCGCTCTACGAGGGCAAACTAATTTTTTTGCGTGCGCCCCGTTTTGTACGCCCTTTTTCGCCGGAATGGGATGAAGTTTTGATTCGCGCGCTCGCGCGCGCTTTTTAATTGCTTGCTTCTCTCCGCTGCCGGCCTGGAGAATCGCAGCCCGATATTGGCTCGCCGGGGAAAAAGCGAATTTTGAAACGAGTTTTCGGAAAAAAGCGAGAGTTTACATAGCGGAATCAAATTGAATTTTTATTAAGATTGCAAGCCGAGCGAGCGAGCAGGCTCTCTTTCGCTCTCGTCGGTTTATTCGAAATCGGATTCGTGGAAGCACGTTATAATCGCGTTTCTGTCTTTTTCCCCCCTCGACGTTATCTAATTTATAAGTTATCAAACCGCGCGCATGTATGAGTTTTATTATCGTCCGAGTGAAAGTCTTAATACTTAAAACACTTAAATAATAATTAACGCCTCGGAACTATATACATCAAACTATCATTAAATCTTAAGTTCCAGCAATTATTACCTTAATAAAATAACGAGCTTTATCAAAACAAGGAAAACTCAAACGCTGATCAAACCATTCATCTCGTTCATTCAAGATAAAGAATCATCCTTCAACTCGACTCGTCAACTCTCAAGACCCCATACTCTCGCACCTTTCGATTTCTTTCGCCAACTCGCTCGCGCACGCGCGCATGACCAAGCTAAAAACTCTCCCTCACAACACACACACACTCACTCCTTTTTTTTCCTACACTATAGCCTTGCGCTCGCGCGAGCGCAAGATAAATATTTCACGCGATAATGCAGCGCAATGAAGTGGATTTCGCGAGCTCTGCAGGTGCGCGCGCGCTGCTGCTGCTGGCTAAGCGCTTACTCGGCACGACGGCGATTAGGAGTATAGGCAAAGCGCCTTTCGATTCGCGCAAGGCCGCGCGCGCGTTCACGGCGCTCTCTTTGGGAGGCCGATTAGTCGGCCGATTCGGCGAAATCGTGAAATTATGGCTCGACAGCGCGCCGAGGAGCGAGTGGCTTTTAATGGGATGTTTATGGGACGCGGCCGATGGGCCCGCGAGATAATTGAAAGATGCATTGAGCACGAGCCGGTTTATTACGACAAATTCGATGAGCCGAAGTCTTGTTTAGGACGTTTTATTTGCTAGCTAAAAGACGGGGCTCCCGGAGTCTTCGAGGTGCTGAGGTTGTGGGAGTGGGTTTGTTAGGAGGGAGCGGGTTTTAAAATAGGCGCGAGTGTATTTTCTGTGATTCGTGATTTATTTTTGGAGGTGGGAGGTTGTAATTGATCGGAGGAAAAATTGACTGAATTAGAAATAATTCGTTACTTGCAGGAGACTTTCGTAGATCGTTAAAATGTTTACGGGTTAAGGCAAACAGCCATTTGTATCGTTTTCAGAGACGCACCTTTGAGAGCCTATTTTAATTCGTGAAAAATGGATGGTTTTAAAGTACAAAGTAGCTGCTTTATTTTTATAAATGCAATGTTAAATACAAGTTTTATTTACGTTTATTTATACATTTCTCAAAAATAACTTTATTTTTAAAACTCAGCGTTTCTCCAATTAAAAAAATTACCCTTTTAAAATAAACTGTAAAGCTTTCGCAACATCAAATTTATCAAAAAATCAAAATTTACCCTGATAAAAAAATTAACAAACCAATCAATTCGTAAAAAGCAAAAAAAATCAAACCCCAAAAACTCCGAAAAAGAAACCAGTTTTCACTCGGTCCACTTACGCTCTCAACGCACGCTAATCACACCAAAGTAACGAACCGCTCGTTACGCGCTCGCGCGTCATTGCAGGGCTGCCATCCCACACCAACCAAAGATGCACGTATAATCGCGTCCGCTCGCTCGCGCACGCGGGGAGATTAACCTTTGGCGATCGCGCTCACGTACTTATACATACATGCGCACGGATACATATAAGCTGGCGGCGCGAGAGCTGAGAGAAAGATCGAGAAGGAGAGAGATCCGCTTAAAGGCCCCCACACGTATACACACACACGAATCACCTGTTACTGCGCTCGAGGCCTCCGCTCTCCTCGAGGCGAGCGCGCTACTCTCTTTTATCGCTGCGCCTCTAGCTTCCTTCTTTTTGCGCGCGCGCTGGCTCATTGTCACCGGCTGTAGTGGAGTTTTTTTCGGTCGATGCTCTTGAAGCGCGCGCCGTACGAGCAGTTGGGTTTGTCTGGAGTGGAGGATTGAAGTTTTATTTTTGGATTAAGTGTATGGCTGCAGGTTGGAGTGCTTGTGAATTTTTTTTTATGAGTTTTCAGGTTACGAAAGGCGCGTTTGCATTGATTAATTGCATAATTAGTAAAGCTGGTCGGATGGCGTAATGTAAAAATAATTTAACTTGGATTTATGGAATTGAATTTGCAAATTTCGCTTTTTAATTTTCGATTTAAGTTACTTTATGCGAATAAATTATAAAATTAATCGAAAATGAATGATTATTTGCTATATTCAGTAGTTAATCTAAAAAATATTTATATCAAGAACACGGATAATAAACAGGCTCATAATAGTTTCGTGCAATTATTAATATAATTAATAACTATAAAAATCCTTGAGTAGAAGCCTTATCTAGAACATAAATCTTTATTCTTGCCAAAGAAGTTTCACACAATGAAGTTCCCTTCACTCTGAAATTTTAATACACTTTTTTCTAAAAACAAACTAAAGATAAATTGTGTATTTATGCGAGCCCCCTCGGTTTTTGCTCCGCAAATGCATGTAGGATTTTGTACAATTACACTTATATTATCATATAATTGTCGTGCATTTAGCATTCATACGTTTGAAATTCAGATAAAATTAATCGCGGCGCGCTGCCGGTCTTGAAGCAAACTCTTTATTCCGCGCTCGCTAATTATTGCCGTAATAACTGTGAGACTACTCGAAACAGTCTGCTTTATTTTTATTATTCAGGAAAACGCGAGGCTCGGAAAAAAAGTTCGGTAATCCGTCAACTCATTATCCACAAAATTAAACTCGATGCAAGCATGAAACGAGCCTCCGCAAAAACTAATACGCAACCTGCTAAGACCAAAATAAAAAGCCACTCGAACGAAAATAAAACACGGCGTCCACCTCGCTTTTTTCCACTCTCCCTCTCTCTCCCGAGGAAAAAAAAAAACGAGCGCGTATATATCGATTGTCGAATCGAGCGCCGGCGCGCTTATTTTCGGCAGCACGAAACTCGCGGTCCGTGTAATTTCGCAGGCGGCGAGAGGAAAAAGTATAATGAGCGCGTAATGCGCTCCCGCGTTTAAAGTGGACGAGCGCTCGGGGAGAGAGAGAGCGCAGACGTTGCTCAAGTGGTCGCGCATACGAGGGGCCGTCGCACTTTATTTTTCATTTTTTTTTTTTTTTTTTTTTTTTTTTTTTGTTTTTCTGCTGCTGCTTTGTTGCTTCCACTCACTGTCAATTGGTTCACGTGTGTGTGCTTTTTTTTAACGGACGGTTCTTGCGATTGTTCGTTTGCTTGGGGTTTTTGGAAGAGTGTGGGTTTGGATTTTGTTGAGAGGGTTAAAGATTGGTGAAGGATTTTTTTTAGATTACGAATTTATTTTAATATGGTTTTGAGAATCGTTGAACTGTTTGCTTCTTTTAATAGGTTTTCAATAGACTTGTCGATTAAAGAGAAATAATTATGTTACAGATTACTTAATGTTAATAAAATTTTCGAGTTTTTAAAAGGAGTCTAATTTGCAATTTAGTTTTTAATTTAAAGTTTTAGTGGATCGTAAGATTTATAATATTACGAAAAACTAAATTACTTTTATCCTCAAAAAAGTTTCTTCACCGATTTTGAAATTTTAATACTTCTTCATAAATTACGATGAAGAGGTCTACAAAAATTTATTATATTTAACAAAATTCTTTTTAATATATTATTAAAGCATATGTTGTAACGGGTACAAAAAGTGATGAATTATTAAAGATTTTTTTGATCTTTGGCACATAACGTCACGAGTAGTGGCTCTTAAAAAACGTGTTGAGATGGTGCTCAGACATTTGACAAAGTGGCCCTTCTAAAATTAAAGAAAAAAATTTGCGAAAATGTGAAAATTTTGCGAAATTAATTCTTAACCACTCTCTTATGAAAAATTAGTCTAGAACTTTTTTTTAAGTAGTATCTATTTTAACTACCACAAAAAAATCTAAAAAGTGTAATTTCCCGGATTTAAATCTTTTTTTACATATCCATTATTAAAATCGTCCTCTTATTTTATTCTACACAAATATTACCCAACTATCCATAAGCATATTCCTCCCAAAGCGCCACAACCTTAAAACCACTCAATCACCCATCACCAGCGTCCCTCAACCATCCACCAAAACCTCAAGCTCCACCAATATTCCCACAAAAATCATCCGCGCGCACTTCCAAAATCTCTCTCCTCTCGCCCACCTCGGCATTATTCATCCGTCTCATTCGTTTCCTTCGTTCCCTCTCTCCCTCTCTCTCTCTCCTCTTCCCCGCGTCTGGGTCATGAATAATTTATGCCCCGCTCAAGAAGCGAGCGAGCGCGCGCGCGCGAGCTGCCTCTCCTCGCTCGCGTCTTTCGTGAACGCACCACGCCTCACGTGATCCTCGTCTGGGGGGCTCTCTCTCTCTCTCTCTCCTCCGTTCGCCCTTCTCCCGTCCGCGCGTCCACGTCCGTCAATCCTATTACCCGCGCGTTAGCAGCGATTCTCTCGCTTGTTTCCAGCCGTACCACCACTGCGCGCACATTTCATTAAGCCCGAGAGCCGGGGCAGCTCGATTACGTTCTAGGAAAAAGTCGCGGCGACGTTTCATTGCTACGTGAACGCTGCGAGAGATAGAGAGAGGGAAAGTCGCTGGATTATGACGATCGTGAATTATTATTTTTCCCGCCGCGCGAACGCAAGCTTAATCAGAGCTCGCCGCGCGGCTTTTCCGGTTATCTTTATATTTATAAGGGGGGGAGAATAGTTTTTTGTCGGCTGATTGGAGCGAGCCTCTTTATCGCTCGCCGCTGATGGAACGTTTTTTTTTGTGATCGTTTGCTTTTATGTTGCTTCTTTTTTGTGAGATCGCCGCGCCGGTTGCTTCCTTTAGTGTTACTAATTTGATATAGAGTTATCATTCAGTAAGCAATTACGCTATGGACTATAAACGTTTTTCATCGGTGTTAGACGGAAGGTTTTTTGTTTTTAGCAAGAAGAATCGAGCTGATTTTTATTTTGGTGTAACGGTAGCTGCCAGTTTAATTCAATTATCTCATATAGGCTTTCGGAATATGTTTAATGAAAAATGCAAAATTTTCTATTTTCGTCTAATCGTTCTACTCATTAACGTTATGAGACATAGACATATATAAATAGTCTATTTAATCAGAGAAGTAACGAGTCGTTAAAGCTATTTCTAAAATTGAAAAAAGCCTTCCGCTCCTAATTATAAATAAACAGCCGGCTCTCATTAAGGTAAAAGTTTCTCCGAACGCCCTCAATTTCAACCGATATTAATTCGCGCATACATTAACCCCTCACGAACCCATTCCCATGCCACTTCCACCCACTAAAATTCCCACCTCAAAAACCCGTCACTCCAATAACCAATCGCACCTCATTTTCCCGTTTCCGCGCTTATGTCGATACACCCCATCAAAAACAAATCCAATCCAATTAGACCCCCGTCATTCCTTAGCCACGCGCTTGTTTACAAATAAACACGGGCTAATCCTCCGTTTCCTTAGCAAGCGCGCGCACGCAGCTTGCTTTCCACGCGGCGCGCGCGCGAGTTTCTTCACCTGTTTCACAATTCAGCCTCGGAGTTCAAGGCCAGCACTACACCTCGGATGCACGTGCGCTAGCCTCGCGCAACCTGCTGGCTTTTCCGCGCCCGCGCCTAAATAAATATTCGGCGACGCGCCGTCGGGGCCCCTCCGATATTGACGATTATTCGTTTCTTGGTGCATGTGTATAGAGGAGGAAGGGGGGGGGGTCCGTATAGGTACGGAGCGGCGAGGTGAACGAACCTTGAGCGAGCGCGTTCGCTGTGTAAGTGTCTCTACTGCGAGCGCGCCGTGTGTGTTTGGTCAATTAATGTCGACGGAAGGTAGAGAGAAATTTACGGGTTTTAGAGAGAGAGAGTCGGTTGCGTAATTTTTGTGGGTTACGCAGCTGAGGAGGCCAGTCGGAGCTGGAGAGGTATGGTTGAGGATTCGAGATGGGTTTGTTTTAAGATAATCGATATAGTGAATTTACCGTTCAAGGTCTAGTAGTGCAGAATAAATAAATCTATTGATCTTCTTCAAACCACATAAGAAATTTTATTCAAAATTTGTCGATGTTTTAGGACGTTTATTAAATCCCCTTATCAAGACTGCAAAAACGTAAAAATACAAAAATTAATAACGAAATCTAATAAAATGTCGCAACACTGAGTAGAAGTTTAAACATACCAAAATTAAAACTGGCGTACGTAATAAAAAATTTAATTAACTGAGTATAAAGTACAACACATCAATGTAAGAAAAAAGTATTGGTGGTGGCCATCAGTCAGGACGGCGAAACACCGTAGTCAAAACGTGTTGTTTCAAGTTTTTCGATGGAAGAATTATTTTGTTACTTTAGCGAAATTTTTTCGAGTGCAGATGCTTTTAGTACGCCATTTTCATAAACTTCGGAATCTTGTTCAGTTGGAAAAAAAAACTCGAAAAATTCAGGAATCATCGTGATTCGACCATTTTAACAACTTTGATCGAGATCACGATTCAAACATTTCTAGACTCCCATTCCCAATCTAACGACGAAAACTACGGTAATCTCGAAAATGTAGCTTCTACCAACAGTACTCCTATCCCAGCTCAAAAGCTATAATTTCCTTACTTACGATCCCATTTGACTACTTTCAAAACACAAAATAACCCCTAACCATAAAACCAACCTCATACCCCACCACATCATCATCGAAAACAAACACAATCCATCCTCCACAAAATTACGACTATTTTCTCCCATCATCAGTTGAATTATTCCAAGGTGTGGCCTGACATTGTCCATCCAACTTGCATATACACATACTCATCGATCCGCCTTTATCCACTCTCCAAGAGCGTCGGATCCACCGCAACGGGAGAGAGAGCCGGCCAATTTTGCGAAACTGCCGCGTTGCCAAACTCCCCCGCGTATACGTCGATCGATCCGATCGAGGAGAGCGATAAGCCGAGCAGAGAGCGAGCCTTTCCCGACTCGTCGCCGGCGACGCGACAACAACAAGCGCGAAGGTGGTGATACAGAGGAGGCGAGTCTCGACCCAAGGGGATTGGCGACGACTGGCCAGGGGCCAGGCCGACTTACCCAATTAGGGCTTTCGTCACTAGGTCGAAACGCTCGCGCTCGAGCTTCCCTCGGCTGCCAATATTTGCAATACCTCGGCTAAACTGATCCAATTATATCCAAACCGAGCACGACACGTCCGACGAGTTTCATCTCTCTCTCGCAGCTCTCTGGCGCGATTGACACATACAGCTATACTGCAAAGCTCGCTCTGTGTGTGTTTGTTATCTGTCGGGTGGCTTTCTCGACTAGCTTTCTGGATGTACGGGGGTTAGGGAGATCGGAACTGTTCGAGTGACTGAGAATTTTGTTGAATTTGAGAATAGTGTAAATGGACTGACTGACTGCTGCTTCTGCAGCTTGAGTATTTTAAGAGATTGCAATGTTTGCGAGGCTAGAATGTCCTATCATGTTTAGAAAATGGACCAGGACCGTCGTTGATTAACTTCACGGACTGAACTAATCGGATGAAACTAATAAAACGTTTTTCCCCAATAAAAATCCCATCTACGATCTTGAAACCAATCACACCAGTCACCCGTTAAAAAATTTAATCCACCTCTCTCCAAAACCTTCGATTCTTCAAATTTTCCACTTTACATGCAAATGAAATATCAGCCTGACCAAACAACCCAAAACAACGCTCTTCTCGCAGAACAATCGAAACAAGCGCAGTTAACGCTTGAATTATTCGCGTGCGCAGCACTACACACCAGAGAGACCGACCCCCCCCCCTTCTCCCTCTTTCGCGCATACGCGCGCATTAATTAGCGTACACGCTTGCGCCCGGGGCGTTTGAGGATGCTAAAGTAATTATTTCCAGTATATCAAGTTCAAAATACGAGGATCGCGCTCAGCGAGAGCCGACTCGGCCGTAAATAATAATCCTTAATATCCGCCGCAAATATCGGCTTGACAAACGACGCGAGCCGACACGAAGGAGGAAAGGAGAGGAAAAAAAGGAAAGAGCTCGAATTATGTGCTCTTCAAAGGCGATCCGAGCGCGCTCGCGCTGCGCGGACCTCATCGTCGTAAACGACATTTGCTCTCGTAATGCGTTTTATGTAAGACAAGTATATATACGCGCGCGCGCGGCCGTTAATTTATTCCGCCGATAAAGCCACCTCCGACGTTTTCTCCCTCTCTCGTTTCTTTTCCTTCCTTCCTTCCTCCTTGCGTATTTCTTTTTCACTTTCTCCGCCGTAAATCTGCCGAACCTCCCACAATCGCGTGTGCGCGCGAGCTCGCCGACGCGGAAAACAACGGGGCAGGGGGGGGGGGAGGCTGTTTTTGCGTATATGCTCGCCTCTTCGATGTTTCGCCTCGTTCGTTTGGCTGTCCTTATACATCCGTCTGCGAGAGGGCGCGTGTAATGAAAGGCTTGTATGCAGAGTGGCTCCCCGAAACAAGTCGCCCAGGCTCTTTTTCTGCGCGGCGTGTATTTATTAATCCGCCTTTTCGCGGTGAGATTGCGGAGCTGTGCCAAGACGCTGACTAAGCTGGACCCGATGCTGGCTCGAGGCGCGCTTTTTGTTTCCGGGTGATTTTTCCGTGGGGAGAATGGATAACTGTGGGGCGTTGGAGTGTGAGATGTGTCTTTTGCTGATATATTGTTGTGTTGAGATTGTCCTTTTTAGTACGTGTGTGGAAGGATTTTAATGTTTATTTTTACAAATTTTTTATTCCTCTTTCGTTGACAGAACATATTTTTAACCATATATTCTTTTTTCTGTTACAGGTGAGTACTGACTACTGCATCTAGTTTGCCTTTTAAGTACTGTAAGTTCAAACGCAATATTAAACTACTTTGTCAAAAAAAGCCGACCTTACTTGGAACAACATCAAAACTCACTCAGCCCCCCACCACCATGGAAAAAAAATCACGATTCCGAAAAATTCCAAATCCCCCACAAAGATCCCGAATCTCCCTCTCTCAACCCGCAGCGTCGCGCTCTCCGCCGAAAGTGTGTTAAAACGGGCGTGCATAATAAATCCCGCGCGAAAACGTGCAAACTACAAAGAGACAGAGAGAAAGAGAGAGGAGGAAGCCATATCGAAAGAGGCGAGCGCAAGAGTAGTAGGGGGGAAAGAGCGACAAGGTGGAGGTAGGGTAAAGGGGGAGAAGAGAGAGAGAGAGAGAGAGAGAGAGCGGCTCGTTGCGCTATCCCAGGCATTCGATTTGGTATTTTTCTTTGTGTATCGCGGATAGTTCGAATTGTTCTGCAAGCAGGGCATTGATATATCGTCCCGCGGGTCCTTTGAGAGCCGGCCGACTCTCTCTCTCTCTCTCTCCCTCTCCGAATTATCCTTCGTTCTCTCACTCTCTCACGGAACCCGTTCGCTGGCTGACTGGCTGGCGCGCGCGCGTGTATATACCCCGTCTGCTGCGCGCACACCGGTCAATTTACCCGAGACGACTTCCACTTCGGCTTCCTTTCTCTCCTCCCTGCCCGCCCGCGCGCGAGCCACACTCTTACTTTATTTTTACTTTCTTCGCGGACGAAACGAAAGCCTCGTGCCTTTGGGAAGCGAGGCAAAGGCAGCCCTTCCTCTCTCTCTCGTTTATCTGCTCCTTTTTGGGATGGAGAGAGACAGAGAGAGAAATCCGCGCGCGTGCGAGAGAGGGAGAAAGGTAGCTGCCGAAAGTCAATGGCGAAGTCTGTTGCTTGGCCGAGAGAGATCCAACCCAATTTCTCGACCTTTGCGCTGGCGCAAGCACCGCGCTTTCGCGATGCTCCCGTCGGCAAAGCGAAATTGAAACTCGAGCACAGGTAGCTTTATTTTGGCTTTGTTTAACTTGCTTCTCTCGGTCGATTGTTGCGAGCTGAAGTTGGGGAAGTTGGGGTGTTTCTCTTTGGTTTTTAATGTTGTTTTGGAATATAGGCGTGTCTGAGTCGGTACTTAATCTTCTAGAAGTTGATCAAGATTTTTTATCTTCTCATCGATTCCCCGAAGTTATTCTGATCGCTAAAACGATAATAATTTTACTTTCGAAATTAAATTAAAAACCACCTAAAAAAATGCACTAAATAATTAAAAAATTATAAAAAATCGCCAATCAGATTAGTTACAAGACAACCGTTCCACCTAACAGTACACCTCCGCAAAACGACGAATCCTCCTCGCCGGAGCGCAAAACCGCCAGAGGAAACCGAGCGATTCGCATCATCCTCTCTAAAATCCCGCCATAAAACTTTCACAAAATCCGCAAACGACGCCCGAGCGCCACTTCGGCCCATGATTCATCCCTAAATGAGTTTCGCTCACGGCTCTAGATCGGTGTCAGAGAGCTCGCGCGCGCGCAGCCTATATAGCATATCCGCACGCGCTCCTCCCTTTTTGCCTACTTCCAGCACGAGCTCACGCACAGGCTCGCCTCGCTCCCGAGAAAGAAGAAGCTGCGATGCTCAAAGTTTTCCCTTTGTGAGCGCGCTGAATCCTCTCTCTCTCTCTCTCTCTTTGGAAAGAAGCAGAAGCGAGGGGGCTTGGAGAATACGGCGTGGGAACAAAGGAGGAGAAGCTATCGTCTCTCTCTCCTCTCTCTCTCCCGCTGTATCCTTTAACTCTGTTTCTTTCTCTCCAGCCTCTCTCCGGCTCGCTCTGCAGAGCTTAAATCCAATCTGTTGCTCAGCGCGAGCGCAGCGTATATTTCGATTGTTCGGTCGCGCTCGCGAATCCGAAACAAAGGACGCAAGCGGCTGCCTCTGTATATATATGTATAGGTACGGTGCTTTATCTATTGCGTGCGAAAAGCGTATAGAGCCCGGGTATATGCTCGGCTTGAGCCCCGGCCCCCGGGATGTATCGCTGCGGTGGCCGATTTTGTTTTATGCGGAGACGATAGTCGATTCTTTTCGGAGCGATGCTTTTTGCTCTGGGCGATAAAGCTGTTTTCGGAATTCCTCGCTGGATTAGGTTTATTGGCGCGGGGATCTTTGTTCGCGGCTTCGCGGAATTAAGCGGTTGTCTTTCGGCTTTGGGAGAATTTTATCCGCGGGATGTTTTATTGCGGAGCTTGGGGAAACTCTGCTTCTGGGTACAGTGTAGTTTTAGTAAACGCGTAATCACGGTGTAGCTCCTAAAAACGATGTAATTGGCTCGGATTCGTTTCAATCTCAATATTCGATGCAGTAAAGAATATATTGCGGCATATCGCGCGGCGCATTAACATTTACCGGAAGAGAAGGCAAACTTATGCTGCTCGTTCATAGAAAGCCGTAAAAATCAGAGCCGGCAATTTGCATGAAAAATTACAATACGCTCATCCCTCTCAAATTAACGACAGGTGTAAAACCTCTCCAGAGAAAAAAAAGAACGAGCCTGCATTGTTAAAGCGCTCATCCTCCTGCCGACCATACCGATCGCTCGTAATCTCCCTGCCTTAAATAGTCTCTCTTCGTACCTTTATTCCTCTCTCTCTCCTCTCTCGCAACGAGCCAATCGTCAAAGCGTAAAAGTAGGTAGGAAAAAGCTCGGACGCCGCGCGGCGTAGGAAGTAAATCTCGGCGTAACGCCGGCGTTGATGCGCCGATAAAGTTTACCGTCGCTCGGTAGCGCTTCGCGCAGAAATGAGAGAGCGCGATAAAGAGGAGGAAAGTATAGTCGTCGTCCGAGCCGGAGGAGAGACGGAGAGAGAGAGGCGCAGATAAGTCGAGCGAGTAAAGAGATATACACGCGGTTGAGAAAGGGGGGGAGGCGCGTAATGAGAAATTGACATCGCGCAGCCTCCGGGGTCAACCAGTCGAGTAAGAGAGGAGCAGCTTCTCTCGCTGCTGCTGCTGCTTCTTTCTCCCTCGAGTGGCTTCTTAATCTTAGTACTTATGCAAGTTTTTGATGGTCGGTTATTGTATGGTTGTTGTGGAGACTTTATGTTGACTTGGTTTTTTATTAGCAATAGGTCGGTATTGTTTTATTCGTTTGCTGGATTTTCTTTTATTATAACTTTTTCGGTTTATTCAGTTCAATATATTTTACACGTTTACTAAAAGGGCTTCACTCGTTTTTGTACACATTTACACCAAAATATAATCCCGATCCGTTAATAAAAAAAGCACATCCCATCCACTCCCCATTGAGCCGCTCCTCAACCGAAACTTAAAATCGGCCTCCCCGGAGGAGAGGCCACTATCTCCAATCCTCTCTCCCCAGCGACTCCAATTTCAGTTCTCGGGTCGCTGCACCATACTCACAGCTCAGCCGACGCCGCCGCCGATGCTGCCTCTTCTCCTTCGCAGCGTCTTTTCCAGCGCGCTGGTGGGGCTGATGCAGAAAAAGGAGCGAGACGAGGCTAGCTTCGCGCGCGAGCGAGAAGATAACGAAAAAAAAAAGAAAGATCGAGAGAGAGAGAGAGAGAGAAAGAGAGAACGATCGTGAAGAAGAGAGAAGGGGGGGGAGAAGAAGAGTCGAGAGATGCACGCGCGCATATAACGGGCTATGCCGACGCTCGTAAAAGCCGCGCGCGCGCGCGAGCGCCAGGTAGCCTTTCCCGGCGGCAGCGGCGCAGCAAAACCTGTTCCCTGGCTGCTTGCGCGCGCGCGTCTCCGCTAATTTTATTCCCTTTTTATTGCGAGCGGCGGCGGTTGCCCCCGATGCAAAGATCCTTTCGGCGACGATTATCGCCTCGTCGTCGATCATCGCGCGCTGCTGTCTCTCGCGGCGAGTTTGAAAGCTGCCTGTTTTTGTAGGACGGAGCGAGCGGCTGGCTTTGGAATTGTGAATTAAGGTAGGGAAGTAATGAGACAGTGAGAGAGGCGGGATGGAGGTGGACGGCGCAAGTAAGAAATTGGGTGAGAGAGAACGTGTTTTGGTGGGAGTAGGCTGCCTCGGGAGTTTTATGAAATCGGCGCCTCGGTTTTACGAGAGCCGAGTGACGTAAGGGCCCAAGTTGAATGACATGCTTGCGAGGGATTTGATGGACAGAAAAAATGACTAGTGATCTCGATATAATAACCGCTAATCTTGTTTGAAAACTTTTGTGATTCCTTAATTGCCAATCGAACCTTTACTACAAAAGCACCAATCTCGAACTAATCGACGACAATAACGCATCTAACGTGTGACCATTTTTTCCTTCACTTACGGATAGTCGTCCATAAATTTCCACAAAAAAGCTACACCAGCAGCATCATCAAAGAACAGAACAAAATCCAAAGCTCACGTACATAGCAAGCGCAACGCGACGCGCTCTTTTTCCTCCTCCTCCACTTACATATGAATACGCGTCCGCCGCTTCGAGTGCTCAACTATACATAAGCGCAAGGTGCAACGACTGGATCGAGCAGCCAGCGTCGACGACAAGTCGACGTCGGCCAGCGAGAAGCCGTCTCCTCTGGCCTGGGCTCGCTGATTGAATAATGACCCCTCGGCTAAGCGTGCGTCATTCTCGCATATATATGTTTATACAGGGCCCCTAGCTGACGAGCTCGGATGCGTGCGAATAGATAAGAAGGTGCGTGCGAGGAAAGCAGCAAGCTCGCCAAGTCGAATCGAGCAAGACGCGTTGGTTTTGCATTTTTTATGGAAATTATATATAAAAGGCGAAAAAACTACTTGTAGCGTTGCGCTTTTTTCCCTTTTTTTATTATACAGGCGTTAGAATGAAAAATGAGCTTTGAGAAAAATTCCGTTTCAGGTGGTAATTACGTGTTTACGGAGGGAATATTATTACAGCGCGTTGCGTTACGCGATAAGACGGTGTATATAGATGAAAAATGCGTTATGCGAAATCGTAATGGAAAAAAGCTCGTCGGCTCTCGCCTCAGCTCCACGCGAAAATGTAGTTTTTATTTTGCTGATGCATATTGCCGATTAAACTTTACGAAAGCAACATGAAAATTAATTTGCGCTAAAAACCGAGATATAAGGCAAAATTTCATTTACACGAGAGTAGCGCGCGCTCGAGCGAGCCGGAATCGTATCTGCGCACTACATCTTTCTCAGCGATATAAATTAAAGGCATGTATTATTAATATTGTTAAGAAAATACACGCGGTACTTTAACGCCGCGCAAAAAGAAGCGAAACGCGTCCCGTCGGCTCTCGATCATATATACCTCATCCTCGTCCGGAAATAACGCATATACAGGTTTTGCCCCCCCCCCCTCCTTCGAGTTTCTCCGTCTCTGACAAGTCGCGTGTGCAGCGAAAAGTGCGCTCAGCTGTATATACAGCTCTAGTCCCTTGCGTTGAGTGGCTCGTTAATCTGGGATAATTGCGTTTTATGAGTGTACTTTATATTGCCTGTCGATATATACTACTCTTCCTTCTCCTCGTCCCGGCTGTTTAATAGGGCGCGACTTTAAAGTGGCGGATTTATTGCTAATTGATAAATATCATTCGGCGTTACTCAAAGGCCAGAGTCGATGTATAAATTTCCCGAAATAATTCATTACAAGACTAAGCTGGCGCGCTGCTCTGAACGGTAAATTAATTTTTGAAGCTTCTTTTACCCTGAGCTGTTTATCGCTTTCCGGCTTTCTCACAGTTTAGGAATCGTGTATATAGCCGGCGCGAGAGAGCCGCGGCTTATATGAGGAATCGTTACGTAAAGTATTTATTTAATCGATGCGCATTTCCGTCGGATAATCTTTTAAATAAAATGTACGTTGCGTAAAGTGCGCTGATTTGTATCGCATAAACTTTTATCGCTTATTAAATAAATAAACAAGCGACTTTACAAGCCCGCTCGCGCTCATTGTAATTGAAATATAATCGCTACAAGCTCTCTCGCTGTCCGCGCGCATTAATATAACCCCGTAATAGCTGCTTAACAATTATCTATATTCCTAATCAAGCAATATTCACCAGGCCGTTCTTGAGTAACCAGTCCCAGATCTTCATCTACCTAAAAAACTTTCTAGTATTCCTCCTCCCAGCCCGCCACCTATATCCAAGCAACATTCCGTAAATCCATTTACTTACAGGAAAAAAAAAGCCAAATATCCCAAAAGCCGCATTCTCTTAGCCATACCAAATTACAATCTTGGCCGATCTGCTACAACGGCCATCCTTTCGCGCTTTCGCGTAAAACTGGTGAGCGCGGCCCGCGTAAAGATACAGCGCGCGGCACATAATCAGACGCGCGGGCGCGTAAAAAGGTCTGAAAACGATCGACTCGGGACGATAAGGCTCAGCCGCAGCCCCCGCTCAGATAAGCATCGATCGCGCGCTCCTTTTACCTCCTTACGTTCACCGAGTTTGCCCGCGAGCGCCTAGACTTGAGAGAGCTGTGGCCGGCTTCTGCGAGTGTGTGTATGTGGTGTTTTCCAGGCGCGCGTGCACAAGTGCATGCGTATGTGGAACGGGAGAGTGAATGTATGCGTTTGAGAGAGGTGGAAAGGTGGTGAGGGTGAGCTGTTGGTACTTTTCATACTTTGTTTGTCATTTGTGGATTTTTGGGGTTGGCTTGGAAGCAGGTGCTTTGGGAGAAGTTAAACTATGTTTTTAGGTTCATTATATTCTATTCTATTTGTTCTTGTATTAACGGCTTATCGAATAGTGTTTCTCTTTAGGTTTAATCGAATATTTTGCATGATTTTATCGTTGAATAACTGTTTTCCGAATGCAAAAATCTTTTCCAGCATTAAAATTTATTTCGACAAATAAATGATTACGATAAATTAACCTTGCTTATTGCCATACACTGGTAATTAATAAAAGTAAAATCCTAAACGCCTCGAACGGCAAAGGCAAACGATAACTAAATTAAGATTAGCAGTACCCAAATACATTATCCCTGAAAGAAAAATAATCACGCTTATATATTAAATACGCTTCAGCCCGAGCGGAGTATAATAGCATAATCATAAAAAAGGCAGACCGCGCGCAGGGAGAAAGGGAGAGAGAAATTGAGCAAGAAGAAGCTACGCGATATAAACACAACACCCATCTAGAAAGTGATACAGCTCACGGCGCAAAACAAAGAGAATCACGAGCAAAGATGAATAGGGCAGCGCGGAGCGGGCGAACGAATTTAAAAATAAATAAAAGAAGCGAGCCCGAGCGCACGGCGAAGTATAAAAGAGCTGAAAAATACGGGGAGGAACGTGCTTATATACACCAGGACTACCTAAGTGGTTGGAGAGATACACATACACACACCACGGAGGGGGGCACACGAGAGAGAGAGAGAGAGAAGAAAAAAAAGCGAGAGGCCGCACCTGTATGACGTCAACTTGCGCGCAACGGTATTATAATAACGAGCCAGTGCGGCGCGCATGCATTTCATAATAATAAGCCTGCCGCGGCGCGAGATACGTGAATGAAAGAGCCTCGCGCAGCAGCACACGAGAATGTCGCCGAATTCTCCAAGGACCCGTGAGTCTGACGAAATCGAAGGTGGAAACGTACACGCGAACTTTCTACATCCGCTTTTGTCTCTCTCACCCCGCGCTCTTTTTTCTATTCACCTGTCAGCCGTAGCTCTGCGCCTCTCGTTTTTTTTCATCCTCGTCGTCGTCGCTCTTTGTTCAAGTGGACTGGACGAGTTAAAGGGCCGGTCAACGCGGCCAAGAGACTAATGGAGCGGAATATCAAAAGGCGTTCACGGGAGGAACGTGCGTGTCATTGTTAATTACCGTCGCAGTTTGAAGAGCAGCGGAGGTGTGTGGAAGCGTCGGGAGAGCGATTTGTACGTGCTAACGGCTTTTGACGAATCAATTTTGTGGCGTGTAATCAAGTTTGTTTGTTGCTTTGACGGATGCTTTTTTCCTTTTAATGAGAGCTGCGTGGCTTTATGCGGATGCTTCTTCGAAATGCATCGCTTTAGTTAGAGCAAGTGTAAAAAGAATCGTATATGCTTGCTTAGTTTGGGAAAATTGAAATAACAACGCTGTGTTGTCGACGAGTAAAACATGGATAAAGCGATAAAAATATTTGTATTCCCGTCGAACAATTTTCCGCAAACTAAATATCAATAAAAACAATCACGGCGCTCCGCAAACCGTAGCGGATACCGTTATTTAGAAATCCAGCCGAACAGACATCCACACCGCCAATGAAAACAACAAACAATGCTCATCCCCTAAAAAAAAAGCCATCCCAGCCGACAAATTCATCCGCGTGAAAATACGTCACTCGCCATCGAAAATAAAAGTCCCTCTCGCGCTTTCTCTCGCAAAAAAAGCCAGAAAACCGACTCTCGAAAGCGTAAAAAAAAGCGCGACCGGCAGGCGATATACACACGCCGGCAATAAAAAGCGGAATCGAACACGGCTGCGTTTCCTGCAACGCTCGCGCGTGTGCACGATACCAGGTGCGCTCGCGCTTGTTGTTACTACCTGGGGAGGCTGCCGGCAAGCTTGATGGGAGTGGTCCATTCTCCTTCCAGTGCGTTTGCCTCCTCGTTTTCTTCGCTTTTTCAGCCGGGCGCTGCAGCAGCAGCAGCAGCAGCTCTTTTATCTCTGTACGCGGACTAGAGGCTGTGCTTCTCGTATGCTGCGCTGCTTCTTTTTCGTGTAATTAATCGTATTAATTTTTTTTGTTTCTGACGGCCGGGAGGTGGAAAAAATATAATTGATCGATCCCTGCGCTGGCCCGGTTTTTCTTTACGTAATGACAGTGAGTAGAGGATGTTTGGGTTGTTAAATTTGTGTTTGTCGTTAATTAGGTGAGTTACGTGACGGATGGGATTAATTAACAATGATTATGAATTCTGTTAGCTGCAAAATTCATTTAATCGATGTAAACCAAATGTTTCAAGTGCCTCACAGAAATAGCCTCGCATAAAATATAACAAACGAAAATCATCGTCGCCCCGTTCATTGAAAAAAAGTGTAAACAGCAGCAATCGCGGAAAGCTCGGGCCCTCCAGCGGCGCAAAAAATTTAATATAACTCCGGAAAATACGGTATTCTCTCCTCTCTCATAAACAGAGCCAAGACGGCGCGCGACTGCACGTTTCCTCGCGCAGAGCCAGCCCGCTCGCAAGAAGACACAGCGCCTCGAGCGAGAAGAGCGCGCGAAAAATGAAAGAAAGAGAAAAAAAACGCGCAGCGGCACTCGGAGAAATAACTCCGTAATGAGGAAGGAAATGGCGACGCATCCGCGAGAGAGAGAAAGAACCCCACTCTTGCTAAAAGTGATTTTTACCCCGGGGGGCCGTGTTTATGGTTTTCTACCGGCGAATAGAGAAAGACGTACGTATATACAGAGAGAGATCGGGCGATGCGTAACGGTACCAGGCGCTCATTATCGTTGCGCAATGATCCGACCAAGAGTAGGTGGAAAAGCGATAAGCCGCCCCCTTTTCGGTCACGACGCATTCGCGGATCTCGATGGAGCGGCTTTTTAAGGGCTATCGTGCGCGAGATACCGACGTGCGCGGGCTTTTAAAAGGTTTGGAGAGAGAGGTTGGGTTTCGCGACTGTGTATATACGCGTATGTAGCGTGAGAGAGTTTTGTTTTCGCCCGAGCGCACGTGTTTGAGTGTGTTTGGGAGGATTGGGGTTTGATGGCGATCAAACGGTTGGAGGATTTTTTTGGTTTTGGGAAACGGTGTTTTTGAAATAATGAAAGGGATTGCGGAGTGATAGTGCCGAGGGAGATTGAATGGGGAATTGATAATGTTACAATGGTTGGATAGTTTAGGTTTATCTGTTTCACATGAATATCTAATGTCGAGGGCTGTTTGCTTCAATCGATGCGAGCGTGCAGGTTTGGCCAAAATACCCACATGCGAAGAGCTGCTGAAAAACACTGAGCAATTTTGTCTTTAGAAACTCCAAAAATGTACAAAGCCACCACGAAAACCAAGCAAAATTTTGTGTGGCTTCAAACCGTTTGACTCAAACCTCAAATTACAACTTCAAACCGAAAGTGTTTTAAACATCGTCTCTTCAAAAGAAATCACTCAAACTCATTATTTGCAGACACCCATGATTTTTCAAAACCCCAAATTTTCCAGAATCCAAAACCAAAATTGCAACTCTCATTCAACCTGTCCACCATCTTCCCGTAACCCGCGCGCGCCACGGAATTCAAATAATTTCCGCGTTCGAGTGCCAGCCTGTCTTTCTTCTCAGCTCACCTATCCACACTCGCTCATTGTTTCTTCGAGAAGCTCTCTCTCAGGCTCATTGTGCGCACGCACGCGGCGAAGAAAGGGAAATTTTAAGGAGAGCAGGTCAGACAAAGCGGGCCGCTCGCGCGCGAGCACTCGGGCAGATAAAGACCGAAGAGATGATGGGCTTGCGGCACGCGAGAGTATCATTCACCTTTTTCGAGCGAGCGCCGCTTGATGGACGAAACAATTTCCATAATATTGCGCGCCGGGGCCTCCGCTCTTTCGCGAATAACAGCCGTATTTACATCTGAATTAACGCGAGCGGGCTCTTGTTTTTTTGTTGACGAGAGCGACGAAGGATTTCTGATGATTAGAGGGTTCGTGGGTTTCTCGAGTTTTACTATTATTGGTGGATTGTATTTGGTTGCAGGGATAATATATTAAGTTTGTTGGGGGAAGAAATGGATTTTGTTTTGTGAATAATGTAAGGAAATACTGCGGTTGTAATTGTGCGGCTAGATTTGTTTTGGAGAAAGTTTGTCGCGGCAAACATCGAATATGAACGTAATACAGCGTTAAATATGAAAATACATTAGAGTTGATTCATGTAACGCGGCTAAGAATAACAGCTGACAGCTGACAATTGTCGGTTTAATTTAGTTAAGTGCAGTGAACCCTGATTTTACTCGATTTACTAATCTTCCACTCGGTATTGCTGCGTATTAAAAGTATCGTTTTATTATTCATTTGCTTAATGTAGTTTAGGAAAAAACTAATGCTTATCGGATAATTATGTAAATTAGTAGATGGCCATTGTTTGTTTTATTAGGGAAGTAGCAGTTATCTCGAATTAGTTATTTTATTACAGCAGAATATTTTTGTAGTAATTGATAAAATGCTCTGTATTTTATAGATATCAATGTTATAAAGCTACCTACAATCTCGTAAATGCCAATAAATAACTGACTTTATTTAATGTTGTTGATTGCTTCGTTAATTGAGTGCCGAGTTTATGCCATTAATTTGTAACAACCAATAAAAATAAATTTTAAATTAATAAATATATTTGTGTGCACGCTAAGTAACATTATTATGTACTAATAACGCTGCTTTTAATTTAATAATTTATCCACTCATTTATTTTCAATTCCAAACGTTAAAGTTAACAAGCTAACAGCTCGCCGCTGCTAAAACAATTTTCGAATCAGCGTATTAGTCCGAAAAATATACTGCACTCAATTTGCATGAAATTAAAACCGCATTTCTCTAACGCGAAATTAAACATGAAATCGCGTTTCAACAAACCTAAGAATTATTCTCACCGTTAATTATAATCGCATTATTCTCGAAACAAGCACACCGCAAACGTTAACGGTAAATAGAATTATTTTTATGCAACCTCCTCAAAATTGCCCGCGCCACTCGTAATTGAAAAATTAACTTACTTTTTTACCAGACAGAAAAATGTACTTGCTCTCGTGCAGAGCCGAGCTGGCGGGTAAACGAAAAGATAAAAAGATCTAAAAACAAAATCCCTCTATCCCATCGTAAATACCCTCGTCGAATAAATCTCCTCGGCATCTCTCGTTTTTCCCAAGCCATCGTCCTCGACGTCTCCGACCAATCGTCCGAGACGAATTTAAGCCTCGCAATTGCCGCGCATTAAGAGAAATTGTCGCTCTCGCGCCTCGTCTATATGTGCGCATGTGTGTGTAGCCGGTGACCATTCCGATTGATACGTCATCGCCCTCGTCCCGACGATGATTTACGATTCGTCTCCTTCTCGGGCGCGCCCGAAAATCTTAAATAGCGCAGTAGTGCCAGAGAAAAATGACGAGCCGAAAGTGGAAAATTGCTTTCTCTCTTTGGCCTCTCTTTCTCGGACCTAATGACCGACGTATATACGCGCGGAGCGAGTTTGTCGTCGGCTCTCCGCAGAGAGCCGGTAATGCGCGGTAATTAGATTTTCGAATGGCCATTACCGTTAGCCGGCGAGATTAGCGTCGCGCGACGAGAGCGAGGCTCGTTTTTCCTGGACGAGAGAGGCAGAGCGACGCGGCCAAAAAGTTGAGGCTTTTGGTAAATGCCGGGGCGTGTACTTTGGGTTTTACGATGGTTAGTTTTGAGTTACGACGCTTTAATGGCGAAACCTGCCCGGTTCCAAGTTCAAATTGGCCGCTCGTCCGAGGAAGTAATCAGAGTTTGGAAAAGTGAGCGAGACGAATTAAAAATTTAGAATCTATTAGGTTTACAACTGGCTGAGCTGGATGACTCGTGGAATTGAGAATCGGCCTTGAACGATGCACGGCTTTTTACCTCGATCGAATTGTAGATTCAATAGAATATTTGAAACGTGCGACCTCTATAGCAACTTATTAAGTGGGAGTTAACGTAATTGTAGTCGAAAATTCTATTATACAATTTTAGACACTTAACTCTAAAACGGCATAATTATATCGCTCATCACTATTCAGCATCTAGCGAGGCGGCAAACAGCATATGATTAAACCCCGACGAGTCCTACAATTTCCTTACCAAAAAAATATGTCCATCGCCATTATTCCGTGACTCTACTTTAAACCGTTCGTCCGAACTTTGCTTTGTCCTCGTAGGTATGCACGAATCTAGACGTATTCGCGTGCGCGAAATTTTCAGCGATGTATATACTTATCCAGACGCGTGCGCTAAGTCTGCGGCCCTGCAACGGTCTTTCTGCGAATCGTACAAAGTCTGGCTAGAGTCGAAAACTGATGATCCGAAGGAACTATGATAATTTCTCTCGTTGTGTCCTGGATCGGTAATCTTTGGGGCGGTGTTTGGGGAATAAGAGGATCGAAGCCGAGCCGATGCTGCTCGGGATTCTTGGGATACTCGCGCGAGTAAAAGTGGGTTTTCTCTCTTTCGAGGATAGACCGTATATTTTGAGCGGAATTACACGGGTTTTTAGTTTTTTCTGACGGTGGTTAATTTTCGGTTTGACGCTGGAGAGGAGTTTCGAAAATGCGTTTAATTGGATAAGGATCGGTTGCGAGACACGGGGTAATTTTTGACATTTCCGAACGGTTCGTTGGACGTCTTCGAAATT
This sequence comes from Eupelmus urozonus, assembly GCA_900480035.1. NCBI lineage: Eukaryota > Metazoa > Arthropoda > Insecta > Hymenoptera > Eupelmidae > Eupelmus > Eupelmus urozonus. The sequence goes on along the minus strand of UELX01000094.1, from coordinate 67,499 downwards.
AGAAGCTCTCCACGGTCAGACGGAATTGTCTAAAATTTTATTTGCTCCAAAACTACTTTAGACAGTTATTACCAAACAGTTCCAGCAACAAAATCCCTCAGAGAGCCACTATTCCAGACCAGCCGCAAGATACGCTTCAGCTCTGAAAACTGGAGCATCGACCTATCTCCTCTGCGATCTCACCCGCATAAAATTCGACCATCGAATCAAGATAAATCCCCGAGCGCGATGAATCACCGAGTTCCGTTACAACCGCTTTGCGACGCTTGCGCACGACGTGTACCAGCAGCGCATATACACAAATTCAGTGCAGAAAAGCCAGAGCGCGCGCGCGACAACACGACGATTAATCACGCGAGAGGTTCAGCACACTCCTGACTTCCGCAAGGGAAAAGCTCGAAAAAGCCAGCTCGCTCGCGGCGCATCCGTACGCTCGTTAATTTTCTCCTTCTCTCTCGGAGTCCTCAGCGCTTTTACGCAACGAGCTAGCTCGCGTCCATGAATGAAGTGCACTTTTTGGCATCGGACGCGCCGCGCGGCTAACCCTTTGGCACTGGGCTCTGGCTGTGGCAGCGCAAAGCGGGACTCGGCGCTGAATGGCGACGAGAGCGGTATACTTTGTCGCTTCGAGGAGAATTTATCGTTGTATTTTTAGCCGCGGATTATAGGTATATACCTGAGGGGGAGCTCGCTGCCGCGTTCGTGACCGCGCGCGAGGTTTTAGGATGCTTGGGATTGTTGGCGATTTTAAAATCCTAGTTTGCTGAGCTGGCGGGGAATAAATAATTCTGGCCTGATGTAGGAGGTGCAGAGTTGTGGGTAAATAAGATTATTTTTGGATGCTCGTTGGGTTTTCTTTTGCTGTTTGTGACGTAGAGCATCGTGATAGCCTTATGCATGATCCACTGTGCATGTGGATTGTTCCTTTTCAAAGTGCATTGTGAACATCATCATTTCGCAAAATTTTTGGTATCTGAACCTCCATTACCTCAGCGCAATAAAACACATCAATACATCCACTCTGTAATAGCCCTGTAATCAGGCAACCAGCCTCCTCTGCAAGAGCAACCATCAATTTTCATTAAAGCACTAAAAGACGCCATTCCCCTAACCACCCTCCCCCAAAAAAAGAAAGAAAAACACTTCATTCGCATATCGGCGTCCCACTTCTTATTATACATTCAGCGCTCGGTCTCTCGCAGAAAGCTGAATCATCCCCAGCATGCAGAACATCAGGCTCTGTTCGTTCATTCATTCAAAGATTCGAGAGCAGCTCTCCGCGGAGAGCCGGCTAAGAAAGAGCGGAAACGCTGCGGTGTGCGTGAGAAAGGGCCGTTTCTCTCATTCTGCACACGCCGATAATGCGAGCCCGCCCGCGCTCACCAGCGTCTATATATGCGAGCTCGCGCGCCCACGCGCTGACGCCCACGAAGCCAGCGCGAATTATGGAAAGGAGGAAAGATCTTCTTACGGGCGATTTAAGAGGCTAATGGAAGGAGGCGCTGCGACGACCACGCATGAGCGCGCGCTCGCGCTGCAGGTACCAATTTAGCGAGGGACACGATTCTTTGCTGCGGGTGGGTGCCTGGAAGGGCCTCTTTTGTCTTTGTTTGGGAGGTTGATGTTGGGGAGGGTGGAGTGGAGTTTGGGCAGGATGCTGTTGTTTTGGGTTGGGATTTGGGATTTTAAGGTTGAGTCGTATTTTGATTATTGTAAATGAGATTTGGAATTTTTAATTGATATTTATTATGGTGATAATTGTAAGGTTACATAATGTATAATTATTATTGAATTATTACAGGTATTATTACAATTATTATAACAATGTTTTGTCAATATTATAGAAATGTTGTAGCAACATTATAGCAACATTGTGCAAATATTAAAACAATGATGTAGCAATATAGCAATATTGTTTTCAATATTGTAACAATATTATAATATTATTGCAACAGTATTAATACTTAAAAAATTCTCTTATCGTTTAAATGCTACATACTAATACTTCTTTATATTTGTAATACAGCTAATTATCTCACTTTTAGTATATGCTACACTTATTTCCTATTAGAATTTTTTTATCTAGCACAGTATAAAGTATCACTATATTAAATTTAATATCAAACAAATTAAAATTTTTTCTTTGCAGAAATTATTTATCTTTGAAATCTCTTAATATTTTTTGTAATTCAATTACATATTTAATAATTTCTAAGTATTTTAAGAATAATTGTTTAAATATCATTGAGTATAATAACGCGCTAAAAGAGAAAAAATTAATATAATACACAAATATTGATTTAAAAAATTCATTTTACATACTAAAAGTATCTTGTAAAAAAGTCGATTCTGTAAAGAAAATTAAGATTTCAAGTAAATTGGCCTTTAAAGTTAAAAAAAGAACGAATCTCGTATAACATCAGTGAATCCGTTTACTCCATCCTGAACGAAGCCGCTTGACTTAGAAATCCTCTCGTTTTACACAAGATCACCTTGTATTCGTCCGAGATTAGAGACGCGCTATTAATTCCTCAAAGCCATCGCGGAGTCATCAATCTCGATGACAGAACACCCGTCATTAGAAAGTCCTCCCGATCGATCGCATTCATCTGTGAAACCGCTCCGAGAAATGCTCGACTCCGCAAAGTCTTTCTTACTTCGACAAATATTAGTGCTCCCACACGTGCTTAATTCAATAGCGATGAGATTGTAAGATAAAAAAACGTAAGACTAATTTGAAGTAGCTTTCAAACAAATTAATAAAGATGTGAATGAATGAAAAATTATAAAACTTGGCTCGATTCTTAATCACGACTTGTTACGTTAGACTTCGCTTAGATTTAAGACCCGTCTACTAGAGTAATTAACTGTGCAATAATAATAATAATGATAATAATAATGATAATAATAATCATAGAGAGGCGAGCAAAAAGCCATTTTCCGCAAATAATTAATAGCCTCTAACACGCTCTCTTCATAAAAATGACTGCTCCACCTCGCAATTAATTTTCTAAACATTTCTATCGCTACAAACCCCCAACAATTACTCCTCCGTTACCCAACAACAAAAAAGTCCCCGGTCTCTAAAAGGCCGCGCGCATCAAAGCTCTCTCGCTGCAGCAGCTCTCGCATAATAAGCCATAAATAACGAATCTCGAAATTCGCACTCTCCTCTCTTCTTCCTCTCTCTCTTATTCTCACAAAAGACCCAACTCACACGATCGCAATTGAAAGCGTACGTCGCGGAGATTCTATAAATCACCGGAGCGTAAAAGAATAAATCGCGCGTAATGGCTGGAGCCGCCGCCGCCGACCGGACACAATGCGATTACTTTCGATTAAAGTGCAGCTCTCTCTCCCTCTCTCACTCACACGAGGCTTTCTCACTCTGGCAGGTTGCCCGCATCCGTGTGGGTGTTGCGCCCGCGGAATAACGAGAAGCTGCTGTTACGTCGCGCCCCGAGCACGTCGATTTTCCCTCCCCTTTTTCCCCCCTTGGTTCTCCGGCTTTTGTTTGGGGCGATCGTTCGCTTAACGATCGCAAGCGCGCGCTCTGCAGCGAAGGCAAATTAAAACTTCATTAGCGTTAATTGTTTTGCAGCCTTGTGCAATTTATCCTTTTTCGAGCCGAGCGCGCAGAGAGAGATCAGCTAGGTTTGCGTGCGCGTAAGGCGAGGGACGCGCGCGCCCGCACCGTAATTACCGAGTCTAATAATCGCGTTCCTCGTATTTATGTGGGTCAGCCAGAGGGCTTTTAAGGTTATTATTTCGAGATTTTAAGTTGAATCTAGGAAATGTTGTGTATGTATGCAGGCCGTTCGTTTTTGCAAGCGCGTGCGCTAGCGCCCGATGTTTTACCTTGTGGGACTTGTCATCTTTAAAAATAACTCAGAACTATAACCGTAAGAGATGGCTTTTCATTTATTTTTTATTTGTATGGCAGCGGTTTATTTTTAATCTTGACGGTTGAAAGCAAAGTTTCTAATTAATGTAATGAACAGACATACATTAAATTAACTTTTTATTTTGATGGATGCTAAGACTTATTATTGTAACATTTATAAAAATAACCCTTTTATCTCACCAACACACCTTTTTAATCTATACTTTTTTTACTCTGTTCTAGGTAAGTCACGAAGATGTTCCAGTTTCTACCGTTAAGTAATACATCCGTAGCGACGCGTCCAGTCACAGGTGACGTAGGCACACTGAAAAATTAAAACTAAAAAAAGAAAAAACTAAAGTCCGATACTTATATCGAGCCCCCCAATCCAATCTGATAAAAGAGAGCGAGAACACCTACTTCCTCTCTACCCCGCCCCCCTCACCCATATAGCTTTTATTTTTTTCGATATCGCGTACACAGCGACGGACGATAAAGCCGTGTCGTCCGACGTAATAATAACGAGAGAGTGAGTTTGTTCTATTAATTAACTCGTGCCGGAGCGCGTGATATCGGATAGCGCGCGTATACAGCGATTCGATTTTGATAAGGCATTTTGAAAGCTGCTGTAATGAAGTTTAATGATCGTTTCCATAGAGACGCATCATTAATTTGCCCCAGCGCGCAAGGCAGTTGCGCGAATGCAAGCGCGTAGGCTGCTTTTACACTGTTAATCCGACAAGGATGTGTGTCTGTTTTCATCTTCGCTTTGATATTCAATACTGAAAAAGCGCGGGGGTGTAAAACTGTTCAGGATTTCGCTACTTTAGGTCGTAATTACTCATTATGAAAAAAAGAACACGAATACTAGAATATAGATATCGTAAAGACTAAAACATAAAACTTACTACAAAATTTCATTTACACCCTTGATCCCATCAAACCAGCTCCTCTCGCCCAATACCCTCTCCCATAAGCGTCTCGCATCGCGCATAATTACCCCCATTAACCCTCCTAACGAACTAAAAGCCATATCCCTTAAACTCTTCCTACTCCTCCTTTTTTCGCCTCCGGCAAATCGAGCATCCCCTGCAACTTTTCCCTGCCCCACTCTCTCCTCTCCACACTTGCGCGCCCTAAAAGTCCAGAGCGAGACGCTCAAGGGGAGCTGAGCAGCGGCTGTAACAACGATAATAATAATAAGAACCGCGCGCGAGCGCGTCGGGTTCCCGTATAATGATAGTAATCGCGGGATGCTGCAAGCGCGAGTGCGAAAATAAGAAACTCAGGTGAGCCGGCCGCGCTTCCGGCCGGGCAGAGCTGAAAAGGGGAGGGATAAAGTCCGCGCGGACGCGTGAGATGCATCGCGCGCTGCTTCGCTCGCGAGTCGCGCTCGGCTGTATGGTGTTGAGGGCTTTTAATGTCTTAAGTGTGTAAAGGGGCGCGTTGGGCTTCAAGAGCGGTTATCGCGCGTGGTGTAAGGGTTTTGTTGTTGCTTTTACTCGGTGTTTGTGAAGGGTTTAAAAATGGGGAGTTTATTTAAAATGGATTCTCGAAATTTAGTTAGTAGTTTAAATTCATTTTTATAGACTATTTATAAAAAAAATTAATTTTGATTTGGATTGGTTTTTGTTAATTTTCTTGCGATGATGGGTTTATCGTTAAACTCATTTACTCTATTTGGCAAACAGTCTTCATCCGATCGCAGCAAGCTCGACAAAAGTTTTTAATCATCCGTAACCAAAGGCAATGATCGCCAGGTAAATAAAGCCATCCACTTCGCACTCCCTTTTTTTCCTCTCTTCCTCAGCCAACTCTTGAATCAGCGTCCCTCCCGTAACCCCCAAGACCATATCCGAAAGCTCATCCCACCTCGGCGGCGACTAACGTTTACACTCCGGCTCGTCGTCGTCGTAGCCGGGGTGTAAAGAGAAAACCACGTCGCTGTGCTCTCCGCAACTCTCTCCTTCTCTCTCTTTCGTCGAGTAGATTCGACGAAATCCATTAAGGTGCGCAGAGCCGCAGCTCGTTCCGGCTGAAGACTCCAGCGCGCGGGAAAACTCGAGCGCTGTGTGCGAAATTAAACGGTTCGTAAACTTCCGGGATACTTTGGCGCTTCTCGACTACCGGTGTGCCGAGGAGTAAAAGTCTGATGGTGGGACGAAGTAGAGAGAGAGAGAGCGGGATATTGAGATGCGGGTAGTCGCGCGAGAACGCGAAATTTTCTTGGCCGATAGTTTGCCAGCTGGGAGATTCTTCGCTAGCTGCGCGGATGGGGTTTGGGGAACGACGTGTATAGGAGCGTATTTTTGTCGCTCGGGCTGAGTTTGTTTAAGAATTTCTCGGGAGGTGGTTGATGAGGTGTGCGAGAGTGCCTCTTGGCCTGGTTTGCTGCATAATTATTCTCGTGCTTTTGGAGTTTGAATTTTTCGCTTGATGTTACAAACTGCTTTTAGAAGCGTTAAAAATTAAAAAACAATAATTTTTGGCTTGCGATAATTCGACGCCAAAGAGCAAATTAACACTGCCGTAGACACCCCGCTGTTACTGAACGCGTGATTTCTCTATTCATCGGGCGGAGGGGGTTAAATGTTCATTGCACGAAAGTAATTATTGTCGATTAGTAACTCTCTCGACTGACAAATGAAACTTAATGTATACATCAAAGGTTGTGTATTTATGACTGCACAGCGCCGAGCTCCCCTCGCTTTATAGTTAGTCAATTATTAACAAAGCATTATTCGGGCATTTGAGCCCGACTCATCCGCCTCCCCCTCCCTCTCACAATCTATCGGAAACAAGTGCTGCGAAATTAATTTGAGATTTTTAAATCGATAGACGGGGTATTAACGTTTAATTTGGTTAACATTTTACTAGTACCACTATTAATTAGAATAGCCTTTTTTAGCCCCTCCAGAAATTGAAGTAATTGTACCGTTCGACAATTGCAGCAATTTTCTGATTAATCCTCTTTCCATAAATACCTTAAACCAACATTAAATTCAATCTAATTTCTCCAATCCCTTAACCACCTCCACAATCCTCTTAATCCCACATCCCGCCTCAGCTCACCTAAAAACACTCCCCACTTCTCGAAGACGTTAAAAATCAATCCCACCTCTCTCCCCCCTCCAAAACTCGCAACTCCGCAACACGCAAACGCATACCTCAAGCGCTTTAATACCCGCGCAATCGGTGCGCGCGCCCGGCTGCCGCGATATAATATCGAGTCTCGCTATACGGAAGCCCCCGGCCCCGTATTGCCCGCCGCCGCCGCGCGCGCGCTTGGAATACGGCCGCTGGCGCAGTGATAAAGCCGGAATTGAACCGTGTGCGCGCATTTGTAAACCGGCGAACCAATAAACTGCACGGCGCGAGCGCTCGATTTTACGAGTCATTTCGGCATCTGATTTGATTTGTCGTGCTGCGAGTTTCGATAAAATTGGAAATAGCGCGTTTTCTTCGTGCTGCAGCTAGAGCGGATGATAAACTCCCGGATGGATTTAAGAGGGCGCGAGCAGTGCATCGGCTGCTTTTTATTTTACGAGGGCCGATCTGAAGCGGGGGTGTAATCTGTTACGCGAGGATTGTTGGGATGATTTTTTTTTTCGTGGGGGCGATTTATTGATCTATTTGGTATTGCGTCGACAAGCATTTAAGTGCAAACAATTAGTTTTTTTATTTATAGCTATATTCGTAATTGATAAATTAAAATACCATCATTAAAAATCACCATTACGATATAAACCGTCCACACACACACCAAACAATCCTCCAATCGCTGGCGCATCAAAAGTCCCAGCTCAAACATTCACAAACGGCAAAAGTAAAACGATCCTCCCCCTTCATCTCTCTCTGCCTCCCGCGATCCCTCCTAAAAAAGCATAAAGCCCGAAACTTCCCCCGCAGTAGAAAGAAGCTCCGGCTCTTTTCACTCTCTCTCTCTCGACTTTCATCCGGAGCGTGCACCTCGTGGGAAAATCGCGGCGCTGTCTCTCCTCTGACCGGAAGACTCGGCCGGGGCTGCTTCTCTGGCCGAGTTTTCGCGCAAGGTCGCATTCATTTCTAAAGCGCGGCAGCCGAAAAAGCCGAATGCGGAAAAAGGAAGAGAGCCGCTTACGGGGGCAGCTCTCAAAAGCGCGTCATCGCCAAAGCCACCGACCTCGCTCTCCTTCTCTCTGCGCGCGCGCGCTCGCCTTTCTCCTTTCAAGTCAGCCGTTAACGCGGACTTCTCTCTTTCTCCTCTCTGAGTGCCGTCGTCCCCCCCTCAGGTGTATATGCAGCTTCCGCCTTGCTCTGTGTCTTTGTCGTCTTTTGGAAATTCCCTTTGCCGGGGCGCTCTGCGCTGCTTTTTAAAGGGACGGCCGGCTTTGTTGCTCTCGGGATTTGCGTTTTCGGGTGTGTTGCTTTTGGCTCCGGGTTTTAATCGCTGGGTTATTGTTTAGCTTTCTTTGATGATGGATTCTTGGGCTAGTTGTGATGTGTGAGTGTTGAAAGTTTGATTTGCGTTTAGTACTTTTGTTTTTTGCGTATGTGGGGATAGACAGCTTGAAAAACTAAACGGAGAATAAATTTTAGAAATAATTGACTGCGTAGAAAGAAATTAGTAAAAGCAGCAGAAGAGCTTTATGTTTTCACGTTTTTTAATAAGTAATTCTCAAGCAGAAAATGAAATAGACTCTATTTAGGGCTAGACTGTGATTCTTATAATTATTAGGTTAATGGGCAAAGGCAGCGAGCTTAAAATTCAGAAAGTTATATTATCATAATTATATATTAAGATACAGAAATTTAATATATTCAGTAGAGTTGTAGTGAAGAAAATTAAAAATTGACTTTCAAAAAGTGAAAAACACTGAAGTTTAAAATTTCGAATATTTTGTAACGAACACTGTAAATCAAGCAGGCTACGTGCCTTTTACCAATACCGCAATCATTACTTATCAATCTTCCCGCGCTGGTTGTTATAAATTTCTCAAATAACAACCCAACTTCCACAACCAACCGCCAAAACAACCAACCCAACCACCCACACTCCACCACCCTAGCCATTACCTCAGCATCATCCTTCCGTCCCGCTACCCTCTTGTCAGCTACTATACCTCTTCCCTATCTCGCCGACAGCCGTCTCTCCTCCTTCATCTCACTCTCCCTCGACTCTCGCGCTCTGAAAATTGAAAAGCGAGCTCTCGCGAGATATTCAAACGGACAGGCCGCGTACGGTGGTCGCGCAGCGATGGACAGGCCCGATGCCGCCGCGCGGCAAGCAAAAGATAGATGTAGACGACGACTACGCTCTCTCTCCCTCTCTCTACTCGCTCTCCCCGCGGCAATAAATCTTGCTCGCGCGCGCGCAGCACTTTGCCAGGTAAGTTGCTACGCCGCCCCGTCCCACGGGAGCGCCCCGGAGAAACAGGACTTTTTCCCCTCCACTATATCCCTGAATTTGTCTCTACCGGCGATGCCAAGCTTTTAGGTATTTTCCGAGAAGAGCCAAGCGCGCGGCGTTTGATACTCCGTCTCGTGTGTTTTTTTTCCTGCTTTCGTGTGGAGAGGGGCGCACTGGTCGGGGCTGGATGTTTGAAGTGAAGAGTTGTGTAGAAGTGGAGGTTAATTTATTGGCGATAGAGAGCCGCTGCGCTTTTCGAGAGGGACGGGTTTTTTTTTTGGATATCGGTGGTATTATGAGTTTAGCCGGGAGGGAGCGCGGCGGAGGCTTTATTGAGGAAGTTGCTCGCCGCGTGGAAGGTAATGTTTGTTTTGAATTATTGGGCGTATCGGATTTATTGGTTTAGGACAATTCGGCCGCTACGGGATTTTGTTTGACGCTCAAAGGTATATATATACGTGGAAAAGTTTGGGTATAGAGATGTGTAACGCTGCGGCGTATACCGTTTTAAAGGCGATTTGATACCTGCGGGAGCTGGCGCTGAATTTTGTGTGTTCAATACGGCTGGCTCTTGAAATCGAGTTTTTATTAACGCGATTTCTCGTGTAGTTTGGTTTTTGCAGAAATGTTAAATTCACGACTCGGCGTTCACGGCCGGTAAAAATTGTTTCGGGAGAGCGAGCATATCGAAGCCTTGCAGAAAATGTGGAGCGCTGATTGCTCAAAACTGTTGGTCTTGGGCACTGCAAACTTGAAACGCTTTCGTTCACTTTCTGAATTTAGCGCAAAGATATACCGCCTCGTGTGTGCGAGCTGGCGCTTATTTGAGCAATCGATTCTTTTTTCAATTGGGAATGAAAAATTCGATAACCGTTGGCAAATCGCTATTGTGAGCGCTTTGAAATTAAAATTACCTTATACTGACTCTGTACGAAACGTTACATCATGTTTCCACATTCACGATACGTTTTCTCCATTACTGCGCCAGTAATTTCATCGAATTGAATAGTTGAACTATTTACTTTACTTAAATCAATGTACATTCAATGATGTATTAATTAATACAATTGCAGAAAATATCAAATATTTAAAACCAATCCCTCAACAAACATTTACTTCCAAAATAACAGAAAGTTTCTCAAAGAAAAAAAAATCCCGCCTCTTAATTACTCAGAAATAAAAGCGCAAAAATATCCGTGAAGTAAGAAACCGCAAGCAGCACGTAATCGCGCCTTTTCGCACTACACACTTACACCTCTCAGTAGTCAATAGCCAAAGGTGTTAAGAGGCCTGAAAAGGCGCGCGCGCGCGACACGCGTTAAAACGATCAGCGCTCAGCTTTATTTGAGGAAAAATCGCACATCCGTATACGCGCGCGGGAAACGCATGCATTATTCAAGAGGGGCCTGACGTCAACGTTATATCCGTGCCGAGCCGCGGACTATCCACTCTCCGCGATTCGAAAAAGTCACAAATCTCGCTTACCGGGAAGCATGCAAAATTCGAGCCCGTTAATTTCGGCCGCTAGGAGATAGCCGCATTGTTCGCGAGCTCGGAATATTAACGCAATATCGATTAAAGATTCAAGGTCGCTTTTAAAGCGGCGTTCGCCTGCTCTTTGTCTGGCAGCCTCTCGGAAAGAAAGCTGGCCGCTCGCGGGAATTGGAAGAGATGATTCATTAAAAGTCCGGGCCGCTCGCCGCGGATATCGACGTGCTTTTATCGTTGCGGCGCCGGGCGAAGATTGACGATCCCTTTTTGCATCTCGGATTGCAGCACGAGAGAGAGCGGGCCCCCCCTCAGATGATTAATGGCTGGATTCCCTCTCTCAGGTGATCCCTCTTGGCTCGTCCGCCGGGCTCGCTTAGAAGCACAATGCGAGCGAGTGCTGCTCTGGGGGAGAAGTGCAATTTGAATGGTGAATTTCAAAGTTCCGTTTTAAACTCGAGCTCGCGCGCGCGCGCGCGCTTCGCGAAAGTGCATAATTTAATTTGAAGTTGCCATTCTCGGAGGGGGCCGAGCGTTGCAACAGTTTAGGGAGAGAGAGAGCCTTGCGAAGCCTGCTCTCTCGCTCTCTGCAATATCGCCCTGGAATTCGTGCAGCTATCGGTTTGGTAACTTTCGCGGGGCGCTTCTAATCTAGAGCTGATGGTTGATTAAAATGTTTATTGATTCGGCTTGATGATTTGATTTGGCGGAGTTGCGCTAATATGCCGAAATTTAATATTGCAGTTTAAAAAATGCTATAGTGTGCAGGTAAAAAGAGCAGATAAAAATGTAATAGCAACGTAATCTAAAATAGACATGCCTGTATTGTCGAAAAAATATTTTAAACACCAATCTAAAAAGTCTCTAAATTACACGGTTCACCAAACGAAAAAAAAATCACGAATGCACTTTCTTTCTAACGAGCGCCGCTCTGCAGTCCCTCTCAATCTCCACCGCAGACTAGTTCGGCCGTCCCCCTGCATATCCCAATTAATCGGACCCACAGCGAAGAGAGCAGCGTGGCCCAATAACCGTGACTCTCTAATAAAGTTCAGCCAGCTCTCTTCCTCTCTCTCGCGTGTACAACAAAAATCCGTCATAAGGAGATCAGAATCTCGACCCTCGACCTTCTTTCTTCCCGTCTCGCTCGATCCCTTAGCGATCTCCGGCTCTCGCTCGATCGCAGACGAGCCGAACACGTCTATCCGTCACTTTGGCCGCATTCATTTTTCAGTTTACACGAGCCAGCCTCCGTATCGGGCCGCGTCCCGTAATATTTTTTTCCGAGAAGAGTGACTTGCTCAGCGGTGCACGGCGCGTAGTCTCACGAAACCGAAAGTCCCGCCTGTTGCATATATTGACCGTTGCGAGAGGCTTTTGATCGTATGCGTCGGCGTGTCTGTGTTTCTTGAAGCTTGGAATTCTTTTGGCTTTTTTCTGCGGGCTGTATTAATACGTTACTTTAATTAGCGTGAATATTTATAACGTAATTTACGTAAAAGATGGACGTAATTTTAAATTTATGAAATTGCATTACATTACACCCATCGGCCAAAAAAATTAAAAGTACATAAAACAAAAATGGTATCGTTCCCTTATAACAAGATCAGAGGCGCTGCAACGACCACCTGCTCGAGTTGAAGGAAAAAAAAGAGGACCATCAGCGAAGATTATAAAGTGCCTTGCGGTAACGAAGCAGAGTTAATCAGAGCGCGCTCGCGCAGGCAGTTGCACTGTTTCTTTATCCTTTGTTTTTTATTATTCAAACACGTCGAGCGGGCCTCGCGCGTGCATATCTCCGCTCGCTGGCTTTTCGAGGCTCGTGAGACAATGCGAAACTCGACGGCGCCGTGACATTACGTTCCTCGAAGCCTTCGGATTCTTCGTGTCATTCCCGTTCTGTTTAATCGCCGTATTTTATTATTTTAATTAAATTTATTTTTCGCTCCGCTGTGTTTTGTTTATTACGTATCATTCATATTTTCGTTAATTAAATCGAGCAATTTCACTTATTTTTTGGCGATAAATTCGAGATACTCTGGCCAGCTGACGAAACGGAGTTTCCCAAAACTCAGCGTCGTCGGCATCGTACATTTATCGAATTAGCCAGCGTATTTTTCAAAATAAACAACTGTTTACTCTCGCGATTGACACCGGATTTCGAAACGCTCAATTTGCCGCGCTATCCAAAAACATCGCTCAAAATCATCCCCACCCCCAGGCGCTCACGCTGCCGCGGGCAGCTGTTGCTCCAATCCAATTTGGAAATTCCCGGGCATCGAAAAATAAATCATTTATTTTTAAAGACACTCCACGCGCATCTCACTCTCGAATCACTGACTCACACGAGCCCTCCCCCACGTACGTATGCAGACCCGTTGCTCATCTCTCTCTCTGAACCATCTCTCTCATTGATGCCATATATACGCCGCGAATGCGAAAAATGTCCGCGACTCGAGAGTTCCTCAACATTAATAATATCTCAACGCTGCTTCTTTTACGTCGTACTCCTGAAATTCCTACGTGTCTATCGCTCGCGTCGCCCACCACTTGTCATAACTCTAGCTCTCCTGCAGCCTCGCGACTTTTTTTGCCATTTTGACGAGGTCGTTTAAACTTGGTAAGTTTACGTTACATTGCGCGCACGAGGAGCCAGAGGAGCGCGCGAACTTTGCGCTGCGAGCATACCTTTATGAGGCATTCTCCGGTAGATTCAGCGACGGACGAGTTTTTGCTTTTACATGCAGGCCTGCGCCTTTGTTTCTACGCTAGTTCTAACGCACTCCGGTCGCGCCTTCTTACTCGTCGTTCATCATCAACTAAAGCATCGTCTGGCCGTTACAAAAATAGCTCTATCTATATTCTTTCCCTCCATCGGCAGTCCGAGCTCGCGTCAGATCGGCAGATCGCCTCCGATCGACGACACTCGGCGCACGTACGTACACACTCGTATACATACACACACTACTCCCTCTCTCTTCTCTCTCTTGCACGCGAGGTGTCGGACGACAGCCAGCTCAGCTCGGCGAAACGAGAAGGCGGCAGCAGCGAGCGAGAGAGAGAAAAAAGGAACGAGCTCGCGCGAGCGAGAAAGGAGAGCTCTCTCGCGATAAAACGCTCGCTCCGCGAGCAGAGAGAAAGAGTGACAGAGCGAAAAGAAGCAGCCTAGAGCCGAGAGAGGGCAGGGATTATATAGCCGTGGCGAACCGGTTTTCCGTATCTCCGATGACTCATCCTCGCTCGCTCTCTCCCCACTCGAGCCTCCCCTCTCCTCCGCCGCTCTTTTTCTCTCTCGTCGCTCGAGAGGGAGAGAGAGAGGAGAGCGGGCACGCAGAGAGCGTCGTGCGTCAAGTGCATTTCCTGGCCCCGGGAGTTTGTGTGCGTGCGCGCAGGCCGGAGAGCTTCTAGCGCCGTCTCTTTTCTCTCCCGAGCCGCCAGCGGTACTCATCGCGCGGAGAAAGTTGCCGATTTTTTTTTTCATGTGATATGACCGGTGAGGGCAGGAAGCTGGCTTCGATTGTGCGTTTATGTATGTTTGTTTGTTAATTGTGGTTGCTGGTTAGGCCCTTGGTAGGGTTTGGTTAGGAGCAAGTGGAATTTTGATGATTATGTTTAGTGAGAGTTTTGGTGTATAGATGACAATAGGATGGCGGGATGAAGCTCGATGAAGCAGGTTGGTTTTGAAAAAAGCTTATTTGACTCGGCTTCGGTATTTTTATTAAGACGCCATCGCGGAAGGGAATAAAAGTCGAGTGAAACTTTTTTACGGTGGCCCATAAAAAAATGAAATTAAGCGAAACTTATCTCCGTATTAAAAATAATAGCCCGAGTAATTTTAAAAGTATCAAGCCCGTAAAGCCGTAAGTATGCAATTTTTTTATGAAATTAAAGTTTATACGACGGGATGAGGAGCGCCTATACAGCTTTCCCGATAGAATCGTCGCTTTTGATATGATATAGCCTCCAAAGTTTTTTTAATAGTCACGCAGATCAATCTTGAGCCGTACCGTTGCTTGTTGATTCAACTGTCAAATCTATTTAGCATATAATCACAATGACGGACTTGCCTCCGCGTATCGCGTAATCTCTTTCTAATCGAGCCTTCCGACGATTCAATAAGGAAGTTAGATGAATGTGCTACAGCTGGGTCCTTGGAGATTGCGTTCGCTTTGCCTTCTGCGGTCATTTGGAATACATTACTATTCTTTTCCCTGTTACAGAGATATTACGAAATTGTGTCTACGATAAACGGCTATATTTAGAATCGTCTTTATTATACTTTGAAATGTACTATTATGAATGAATATGCCCCGATATCAAAAAATGTTTTGAATAGTACAATTCAAATGTAACCTGTCTAACAACTGTAATTAAATTCACCATTCCACCTCAACAACCCATTTCGCGCACTTCAAAAAAATCTGTTCCAAACGAACGATCGACACTTTCGAAAAGCGACACTCCAGCAGGCTCTCTAACAACCCCGCAACAAAAAATCAGCTCGAATCGAGCACACGCAGCTAGCGGCAAGCAGCTCGCATGCAGCCGCGTCAATGATCCTCCCATTGGGGCGCGATAAATTTCCAGTAGCTACAGCAGCAGCAGCAGCAGCGCGGAGGGAGGCAAAGAGAAAGATAGAGAGAGAGGAGCAGCGCATCGCCGGAGACGTGTACACGAAAAAGGTCGCAGAGAGAGCGAGGCGAGGAGTAGCGCTGGGCGCTTGATTTACGGGCGACGTCGCGAGTTATCGCTTTGCCAATAGCGCACACGCGAGGAAAAGAAAGGCGAGGATGGCTGCTTGCCTCCTTCGAATCGATAAAGGACGAGGAAGAGAGTATGTGTATGGGTATGAACGTGTGCGTGTGTGTTTGCGTGGGTGGGACGCTTGACGTTTTATACCGGCTGCCGTTGAAATAGTGCGATTGCCGATGGGGTTGTACGATGTTTTTGGGTGATTTTGGAGGCGAGTTTTAGGAGTGAGTTTGGATGTGAACCGTGCTGGTCGGTGTACACTATATAACGTTATATAGTATAGTTGATCACAGATTGAAAACTAAATAAACTCTGTATAGGATGTGAGTAGTTCACCTTTTTATTAGCCTACATATTGATTATGTAGGTTTAATTTATGAAATTCCGTTAGAATTTTATTAGGTCCTATCTAAGGATTCACAACAATCTAAATAATATTAAAAATTAGGACATATTTAATTCTCTATTCTGAATGTTTATTAATACAAATGAGAATATTCCGTATGATTTTTAGCTCAAATTAAGGATTAGTGGTTCTCTGACAAAAATAAAATGATGGCTGTTTACATTTGTACCCAAGATCATTAAAAATTCAAGTACTTCATTATCGCTGTAATACCATTGAAATCATTAGTAATAAATTTAACTTTGTTCAGATAAAATTAACTTCACATTTCTCGCATAAAATTCATTATGCATATTAAAATTGTTTCCACACGCAGCCCGAATGTGTAAATTTTACAAGGAAATATCGAACGGGACGCACATACAGGTAACCGTGAAGCCCACTCATCGGAGAACGCGAATTTTCGAAGCGCATATTAATCGCGATGAAATTCAAGCCGCGAAAATCCACGAGCTCATTAGCTTTTTCCTCGCTCTAACGAAATAATTCCGCAGGCGAAAAAGCGAAATCAAACTAATTACCTCGCGCGCGCGCGCGGCGCTCATCGCTCCCAATCGCGCCGCGCGGCCAATAATAAAAGAGCCGTTGAATTTACGAGCGCCGCCGAAAATTCACTTCGTATATACGCACTCGCGTATTCCATTTTTGCGCCGACCGAAACAATTCATTCGCCGCTCGCTCGCTCGCGCGCGCGGCGAAATCGAAAATCCAATTGCGCTGGGGGCCTCTCCCCCCAGTCTATTTGAGCCAGCGCCGAGGTCGATTCTGATATTTCAAGCCCGCCGCCGCGAAAATTCATCCGAATATTGCCGAGTTTGCCGCTGCTGCATTGTAACAGCTGCGATTATCGAGCCCGCGGAAAATCCGAGCGGCTGTTGCGCTCCTGTTTTTTCATCATTTTTTTTTCTCTCTCGTTTTTGTTTGTGATAGACGCGATGAAACGTTTGAAATATTTCTACGCTTTTTTGCGGCGCTTCATTTTTTTTTTACTCGTTGTTTGTTTTCATGTTGCGTTACAGTGCGATTTGAGGATTTCGGTTATTGTTGCGCGCATCGGTTTTTAATTTTGTTATCCGAGGCTTTTTGCGAGCGGATCGCAGCTGTCGATCTCTGTTTGCTCGTGACTCATTCGCGTGTGGCCGACGATCAAAATAAGAGTATGAAATAAGCGCTTCGTAAACAGCGTTAATCAGAATGTAAATTCCTTAAATTACACATTCCTCATATTGTTTCCTCGCTCTAAAAATAGAATACCCAATTTCAAACCTACCACAAACACCTGCAAAACACAATAAACATTTAAGCTCGCACCCCCACAATCCGTCTACATTTCCGTAAATCCGTAGATTGCCTCAGAATGGCGCGTCGGTATAAAAGTTGAGCCGAGCTCGAGAGGCTTGACGGCACTCTAGCTTTCTGAGCAACAAGTGCGTGATCCCCAAGGGGTTGGCGTCGATGTGCCTAGAGCTCGCTCGCTTCTACCGCTTCTTGTAGGCCTCGCGCGCAAAGCTGCTGTTTGCCTCGCGATGATCTTCCTACAAGCTGAATTATTTAACGCCGGAGGTGAGCAGCTCGCGTGCCGGATTTTCTACCTGATTTTGTTATTGCGTGAAAAATGGCTCGGTTAACTGTCCGGGTTGTTGGGTTGTTTAGATGAATTATTACGTATTTTTTGCCGAGATTTTTCTGATAAATATATTTGACGTAATTATACTGATTCGTATCTGCTTTATATTCATCTTATTATTTTCAGAATACCTCGCGAATAATACAATCTCGTGATTATTCGACATTTCCACTCTCCACAATGCAATTTCTCCTCTCAATAAAAGCAATTACAAAGCATCTCCATCTCCCGGCAGTTCCATCGAGCAAATTCTCACTCTGAAATAAGAAAAAAAATCGCTACCGCGTATACAATCCGTGCTCGAATCACGGAATTCCATATTTATACATTATTACATTTCTCCCTCGGTCAATCTCTAGAAATCCCACGGGGAAGGCGCGCCGAGCAGGCAGCCTCCCGCGCTCCATCATAAACAAGACGCGCAAGCCGATTAATCGCGGCGCGGGAGGCGCGAAGAAGCAGCGCCCCGTCGTCGCGCCAGGAATTTGCAAATATTGTATGAAAAAGCGAGGGCGGCCGTGGAGCTAGGCGAGCGCGCGCGCCTCCCCCGATAAATTCTTGGCCTCGGAAAATATGTCCGATACGGAAGAGGAAAACAAGGAGCAGTCGAGGGTGTGACGCGACGGGACACAAAGGGGATTTGAATTTTGCGCGAGGCGTAGGCGGCTGCTCGCGTTGCTTGTGCGTGTATACGTCGCGCTGCGAGGAAAATCGATAAGAGCGAATTCTTATTTATTGAGAGATGTGACTTTTTATTAGTAGAGGTAAATCGAAAACGCGATTATATAATCGATCGGATTTCCGATTTCGAAAATTCAATTAATCCACGTTCCTATAGGTATATATCCGAAAACTCATAACGACCGATCGAGCGTGTAATCTCGCGCTTTTATCGTCGCTTTTCGTTATTACGGCCCATATCCCGTGTCCTAGTCCAGCGGCGCGTTCGTTTGCAGAAAGAGGGGGATGAGCATCGCAGGACGCAAAACTACCCCAGCGCGCTTGCGTCGGTGATTTACGAGGACGGAGCGTATGTGTACGTCTATGTACATGTGAGTGCTCGGGCCGGAACGCACCTGTGCCACTGCCGACTGTTTGTTCTCCCCTACGGTTTGTTTTAACCGGCGAGCTGGCTGCTCTGTCGCGCGGTCTTTATTTCTTAATTGCAGCACACTCGATTGTCGAGTGCGCTTATTTCGCGAGGGGCTTTTTCAGGCCGACGCTGACGGCGAGTTTGTTTGATGCTGGGATTGTTAATTGTAACGTCTTCTTCGAAGATTGTTACGCGTTTTGCTACCTGTGCAGGTATCAATTTAGAAAATAATGATTTTGTAACGTGTTAACTTTGTCGCTTTCGTATTTTGAATTAAAAATATACGAGACTTGAAAGCAGTAACTTAAATCCACGAAAACTGTTGCTCCCTCGCGCCTCCCGAGTCTCAAGACAAACGTCCGAACTGAAATCCCGGAAAGCCGGGGCAGAATTTTTAAATGCATCGAAGCCTTATGAAATTTTCAGCAAAAAGCCACTTCCTGCCTCTCCCTCCTCCATGCATTATTCATCCCTATAACTTTTCCGAAACTGCCTTTCCGCAGCCGTCTAAAAATACCCTCTTGCCTCGCACATACAAGTCGCTCCTGTCCCGCTCCGCGGTGTCTCGCCGGCAAAAGTTACACACCTTCCGCGCGCTCGGGAATCAAAGATTTAGCCCCGACATCGCAGCGGCGCGTGGCTGCACTCCGCTGGGATAGAATTTCAAATGAGGCGAGCGCGCGCGCGCCCGCGAATACCTTGATCCTCTCGATCTCTTCCACAGACTTTTCTCAACACGTGCTGCCGCAAGGCTCCGGCAAGCCGACTGTTATAAATAGGAACAAGCCACTTTTCCGCAAGCGGGCCTTGTATATACGTCTGCCGGGGGCTCGATGAAATTCTGAGCCGGGATCGTCCTGTGAAGTGGAAGGGAAAGTTTTTCTCGTTTTCTCGGGGAGGGCTTTTCAATCGACTCCGATTCTTATATGGACTGCGATTGCGGGGGAGTGGATTTCAAGCTTTTACGCTTTATCGCTTTCGTTCTTCATGTGGGAATTTCCGGTGTATTGGAGTTTTTGGGAAATTTATTGTTTGGTGTTTCGATTGATTGATGATTGATGATTGGAAGCTGGATTAGATTTGATTTGGTCGTGAACAGACTGAATTGTAGTTTTGTGCACTGTAAATTTATGTGTAAAATTACTCAAGCCAAGTGTGTAGCGCTCATTTAAACAAACTCATTGTCACCTTTTTAAACGTTTTAAACGTGTATAAATGAAAACTTCCCCTTTGATTCGTATATAATTTTCCACACATGAATTTAGAGTGTGAAGAGAACTATTAGCGGTGGAAATTTTTCTTATTCATTTTTATGTACTTACTTATTATACTGGAAAAGTATACTCGCAAAGTGTTTCCGGATAATTATCCAATCAGGATTTTTCAGAAACCGGAATTCACGCCAATCTCTCACAATCAAAATATTCCTTCGCGCCATTTCCCTCCCCATCAAACCCGTTATTCCGCCTTTCACGACCCAAAAATAAAGCAGAACCCAGAAGCACGCTAACAATGAAAAGCCAATAATAATCCAACATTCAGGCCTTCCGCACTCAAAGTACGCAAGCACACAACGTCGCAGCGGCAAAATTAAAAGTAATATCGCGTGCATATATTTGCGCGACCTCGCCTCCAACTGGCCGGATACACGTTACCGTGCGTGTGTACACATACGCGAGCGCGGCGGGCCGACCGCAAAAATTCAGCCGTACCGCACGCGAAATAAATTGCAGATTGATGAAAACTATCGCGGTATGCGCGTGTATACACGCGCATAATGCGCCCTGCGTGCGCTCGTTTTTTTCTCGTTTTCAAATAGGCCACCGCTCGCGGACGCGAAATTTTCAATTTCCAGTCTGTTTTTTTGTTCACTTTGTCGAAAATTCGGTGGGAATTTAATCTGCATCATTTTTGTTGCGAGAGTAAAGCGAAAATGAAAAATCGGTTAATGAAACGGCCGCACACACCGGGGGCATCGAAAGGGATTCGGATTTTTATTACTTGCATTTTGTTAAATTAAATCCTCTGTAAAAATAAAAGCACACAGCGCCATCCATTATTCAGCTCGTTGCCGTTATTTAACGAAAAAAAAAACAAACAAACATACATTCAATTCCAGCAACGCTGCTCGTCAATTTATCGAAATTGCCACTGAAATCAAGCGGGCCCCTAAACATGCCATCATGTTTTTCTCTCGTCACTCTGTTTATCTAACTTAATGTATTTCCCATTACGCAGCCTCATACATCCGCGCTTTTTTTCGCAATTATTCGCAAATCGTCGCGCCGCCCACTGGAAATTGAAATTCAACTCATTTCGCCCGGCACAATACCTCCCGGGCGCGCAAGCTCGAGCTTTGTAATTTACAAGTGAACTTGCGCGCATTGTTGCACATGGAGTAAGCGCTCGATTCTCCGCGTGTGTGCGTCTGTGTGTTTTGTGAAATCCCAATTCGTTTAATGACGAATAGCGTCGCGTTTCGCGCGCTCTGTCGTCATTAGTAACGCGATATTCGGGCGCTCCAATTGACTTTTTGTCTCTCTCCCTTCTGCTCTCTCCAGCGAGCTTGTTAAGCCTCTCTCGTGTGATAAACAATTTGCATCGCGATGCAGAGTCGCGAGCGCGGATGCTCTATTATACGCGGCCGCGCGCTGCTGTATGTGTATACTTTGTCCGAGCGCTGGCTCATCGAGTGTTTTATTTTCGAGCACACTTGCTTTAGCCCCTCGTTGATTTGCTTCTTTGTAGAGGCAAATTGAATGGCCGTCGATTTTCGGCCCGGCTTTTCACGTGTGCGGAGTTGGAAAAATTTCGGTTGTCTCGTTTTTGTAGAACGTAAAATAAGAACCAGCAAATTAAATTACACCCGTTAATCATCATCAATTCACACTGCAGATAATCAAGCTCAACACGAAAATCGCCCTCAAACCATTCAACCAAACACCGCTGCAAAACTCACAACACCCGCAGCCTAATTAAAAAAGCAGAAAAAACACACCCTGTTTATCAATCGCTCACGCCGAGCGAGCACGGCTCCTCCGGCTCGAATCAATTTTCCCCTCCCCCCGTTCAAAAAGTTTAAACTCCGGCGAGAAGCGCAGTAGCGAGTTTCGCGATTACGTATCATTATTCCGCGCGGCTGGCCTCGCGCCAAGCCCGGGGCGACGCCGGGATTACAGCCATTGGCTTCGCGCTCGCTTACTGCTCTGCTCTCCCGGCTTTCTCTCTTATTCTACGCCTACGCGCTAGCTGCTATCGCCGCGCGCTCTCTGGCTTTAATTATTTGTCGCGCGCGCCTGCGAGCCCTAGGCGCGAGAAGTTGGAGCGCGCGCGTGGAACTTCGAGATTCGCCGCTGCGAGAAACGCACGCGCTGATGATTCGCTCGACGCGGGTGGGGCGAATTACGCGGGCGTTTGTTGAGTTGACAACTTTTTGGTTGGGATGGGTGGAGGGGGGTGAAAAAAATTTGTTGGCGGAGTTGTTGCTGGGGTTATTTTACACGGTAGTTGGTTTTTTTGGTAATTAAATATGAAAATATGGGGATGATTGCTGGAGTTTAGTGTAGATTTGAATTAAGAATTAAATATAGGCCTTGATTAGGATCTAACATAATTGCTTTATTGTCAATAAAATTGAGGCTGATGTTCGGTTAGGACCTTCTTAAAACCTTATTAAAATTAAAACTCCAAAAATTTATAGTTAGGTCATTAAATCCCTAATCAAAAGCGCAAAATTCTAATCTTAAACCTCGAAAATTTCCCCATAAAACAATAAATCTCGTTAAACTCACACGCTTTAATCTCAAACAAAACACATTCTCAGTCCCGCGCTACAAACGATAACCTGCCAGCCTGAAAATCACTCCCCCGACCACCCAGAATTTTGCCGGGTAAACAAGAGCCTCTATCCCGAATTAATCCTCGGAATAGCGAGCCTGGCAGGCTTCCGCGCCTCAAAGCAGCGCGCGCGCGCGCACGGGACGACGAAAAGCCGGGGAGATCTTATTTTCCCCGGCGCTTTGTGATGCCACTATATATACACGCCGCAGCCTGGCTCCTCGTTCTTTTGCCTCTCCGCTCTCTCTCTTTGTCGGTGTGCCATCCCGAGAGTTCGTGCACCTGCGCAAGCTAGGCAGCAAAAAGGCCCTTGACTCTCTCTCTCACTCCTCGAGACCGCAGAAGAGACGCGCTCGATTTGCAGCGTAAAACAAAGCCAATCGCCGCCGATCTTTGAGCCAGCCGATCGGGATCGCTCGGTGCTTCTTTATTGTTCTCGCAAGAGGACGAGAGAGCGCGGAGAGCAGCGAGAAATCGCATTTGTGGAATTGGAGGATGGTTGACGTCTTAGTCTGGGCGATTGTGGATCGATTTGTTGCGGTCGTCGGGGGGTGGACGGGGGACGCTCGCCGAATGATTATGAATTTCGGTAATGAGATTTTAATTAATGGAAATTAATAACGGCGAGGCGCCGGCCGTAAATGCGCAATAGCAACCGCTCGACAATTTCCAATTATGATTGTAATATGTGTAGCCGAATTTCTATATCGGGCCGGGTTATTATCGTCATTCGTGTTCCGCCGAGCCGTTGCAATTATGTCGACGGGCCGCGTAAATTGCATTTGGAAATGAAATATAATAAGAATTCAATTTAATCATCGATTTAATGAATTGACATTCTTTCCATCCTCGTAATTTACACGCCTCCCACTCGCGTCAAACCTCAATATACTCTTCTCAAAATTTCAATACCGAATTAATTACCACTCCCAAAAATCCCCTTCAAACTCGATCAACCCAACCCATCCAACCCTCAAAATTTCTCCCAACCAGACCGACCGCAGCAGAAAAACTCGGCAGGAACGCAACGACCTGGCCCACAGCCTTCATCTTCATTATCACATATACACCTGCAGCATGATCCCAAACTCGCTCGCGGCAGCCAAGGCAACAATGTACCATCAGCGCGGGCCCCGGCAGCGCAGCATACCTTGTCCTCTCTTTCGCCGTATCTATATACGCGAGCGCGATCGGCCAGTTAGGGGAGAGTCGCAACTATTAGATTGAGGTTCGCCGGGCCAAACCAGCGGCGTCGCGAGCGCGCGCATCGGTTTACAATATCGTAAATCGCTCGCTAACCAGTTGGCCCCGCGGAATGCGCGGAATTTGCGCCGGGGCTCTGTACCTATTCGAGAGAGCGAAATTCTCGGATGCAACGCTGCGCGCTGCAGCCGCGGCCGAATTCGCTGCTTTATACGTGCGTGTGTCTGTGTGTGTGTACGTGTGTCTGCGGGCATGGGAAAAAACGACGGAGGGGGGAAAAGGATTGTCGGCGAGCGCGAATTCCGACGTTTCGGGTTTCGCGGGCCAACAATTGTGTATGTGTTTGTGTGCGAGAGAGCTTGTTCTCTTTTTTTCGTTGGTTTATCGGCTTGTTTTTGCGTGCTGGCTGTACCGGGGCATCGTGAGAATTAGAACTGTTATTTATTATCGGATTTCGATAATGGGTTATTCAGACGACGAGACTGGGACGACTGATTGACGACGCGAGGGCGACGCTTTATCGGCCGACATGCTGAGAGCGAAAGGGTCATGCTGTGTTGTCTTGTCCCAAAAGCTATTGTTTCAATTTTTTAACGAATTGAGAGTGATTGTTTAGTGTTGTGAATAACAAAAACTCTAGCTTTCCGTTTCAAAAGAAATCTTTATTTGCACGTTTTAAAAGAATCGTATATAAAAACTTTAATAAGAGTTCATCGCTCGCTTTAATTGTACAGAAGCACAGGCACTTCATAATTAACAATACTCTGAAAAGCCACACGATACTTTTGATACGCAGTATCGCGTAGCCGGCACTTTGAATCGAAAATAGTCCAGCCAGTCAAGATGCACAATTAGCGGTCTGGCTCTAGAGCTTCGCGCACGAGAATTCAAACAGTTCATGCAGATTGACTTTCGGGGAAAAGCCAGCTCTCCGACTCTCTCTCTCTCTATCTTTCTCTCTCTGAACGCGACCGCACGCTCAAATTTAAAGAAAATTAAGCCCGCATTATATATGCGCGCGCGATTTCCTACGAATGAAATACCTTCCCCGAACGCGCCGTAGCCGCGTTTGAATTACGCGAAAAGCCGCGCGCTCGGCCAAATTTGCAGTTTTCTTTATTAAATTACCCCCGGAGCGCCGACACAATCAAAACAATGAAAACTTCCAGGAACGCTAAATAATAAGGCCTGATAAAATTAAACGATACGCTTTACTGCACGCGAGCCTTGTACACTCGTCTCTCTCTCTCTCTCTCTCTCTCTCGCAATCGCCTCAACAATGAAAAGTTGCGCTTCTCTCTCCCTCTTGTTCTCTCTTTATTTTTTTCGGCCGTGCGCTGCAATAGGATTAATTAGCACGTGAAATCAGCCCGAGTCGCGGCCCATGAAAACGCTTTCGTAATTTCGCGCACCCCCGGCTCAGGAAAAATGCAAGCTAGTACGGCGAACAATCAAAATGTAATTCACGGAAGAAGAGAGAAGAGGGAGTGGAAGGCGAGGGGGGGGGGGGTAGGGGGTAAAAGGATAAAAAGATTTATGCGAGCTGAATTTGTGTTAGCCAAGCTGTGAGTGTTCTTGGATGGTTTTATATTAAACTAGCTTTCGCTTTGATATTGTTGGGATTTTTTTGATAATTTTAATAAATGCATTGTTTTTTTGGATTTTATAAGTTTGAGATTATTTATTCACTATTTTATCTAAAATGCTTTGAAGAATGCTTATCATTTGGTGTTATTTTTTATTCACGCGAACAAGTTAAAAAATCACATAAACTTCAATAAAGATCATTATCCGCTATAAATCCAACCAAAATCCCAACATCATCACTTCCAGCCAAAGCTCCGTCATTTCGCATCACGAAACTAACGAGCCACCTACTCCCTCTCTTTCGCTCTCAAGTCAGTACCGCCAACAATTCACTTCACTCCGGGCACTCTCCGTGATTCCTCGTAGTTTATTAGTCGCGCAAAATGATCAAAGCCAGAGAGCGCGGAATACACAGTGGCTCTGCTCGTCGGCGAGATGGTAATAATTTCGTTCCGGCTGACTCGGCGCACTGCTGCCGCGCGGGGATTCGAATTTCGCGTTTTGCACCACTGGCCGCCGCCGGCGGAGCCGGAGGCCCGAATAAACCAATGGCTTGTAACTCATGCGATTACCGGAAAGCTGGAGCGCTAAATTACGTTATTATCTCCGGCTCTGATCCCTAGCAGCGCGCGCGCCGCGCGGTGGTGGTCCCCTTTTGTCGCGCGGACAGCCACTATTTTTTGGTCGGCTGCGCGATTTTTTTTTTTCTACCGCGTTTTCCCCGGATGCACTCGCAGGGCAATGAAGCGTGAGAGGCTGCTGAGACAGGAGGGGGGAAGATTGCGCTCGAGAGCGTGAAATTTTTATCAGAGCGCTCTCTGTTCGTGTGCGGTGATTTGCCCGAGGAGGCGTGTTAGATCAAGTGTGCGAAGAAGCGTTTGATTCGATTTTTTTTGTTTCATTGTTCGGATCCTTTGAGTAAGCGCACGTTGGCTCTGTTACGTTTTGTCAAAATAGGTTTGAGTGAAAAAAATTTATTAATACCAAGCATTTCAATGAATATCCCAATCGCCCTCCTCTTTTCACTCGCACCTTCACGTCCCCGCTCAATTATTCCATCAAAATTCTTTCCGCATTACACATCCGGCTTGCATAAATATCCCGCGTCCAGCAGCTGCACACCTCTGACCCGAATCCCAGCCGCGAAAACCTGATAATTTCCGTAATATCGAGCCCGCCGCTCGCTCGCGCGTATCCGGCAAAATAAAAGTGCGCCCAAATATGCGGCCCGCCGCCACCGGGGCTGCAATCTGCGCGAAGCGCGGGAGGGCGAAACAAATGCCTGGCTTACGTATATATATACGCGCATATATATACATATACGCGAAGCTCTCGCACAATGGAATTCGGAATGCTGCGGCGGCGGGCCGCGCCCGCTCGACATAATTACTGCCTTTGTTTTCAACAATTTATATTAAAATGAAAAGCAATCTGCATTTGCAAATTGAATGCGCGCGCGCGAGCGTCCGGACGCTCGCGGGTCAAAATACGCCGACGGATGAAATAGAGTGTGTGTGGGTATATAGGCAGGATGGATTATATCGTCAGGAGTGAGCCGAGTTTGGGAATAAAATCGAGCGGTAGCGTTGATTCTGTGCTCCCGCTGCCGTTCGTTTTTCGCTCTTTTTTGGCGTTTCCACCGTTCGTTTTTCGACTGGCCGACGGCTCTTTTTTTTTGTCGCGACGTGACGTACACGAATTTCGTCGGGGCAATAGAGCGCACGGCTTTGTTAGCGGTAGTCGCGGGGTTGGGTATAGAGGATGAATCAACAGGGCGAGATGCCTTGATTAATTGAGAATGATGTATGTTTACGGGGGAGTAGGGCAGTTTCATTTTGCTTGTCGTTTTTCGGCCGCTTTGTTTTGTGGTTATTACCGCTGATGCGAGTATTTGGAGTAATGTAGTTTCTGGGGGAGGATTATTGCGTCTCATCTAATTTTCCTAATTCACGAGAATTTTAACAACATTACTATGAAAATGTTATTACTCTTTTATGGCTAGTTACTCACATATTTGTCGGGACATAAAACTTTTTTAATGTACTTCGCCGCTCGAATAATCATTCTGCCACAAATAAAAGCTAATAAAAAAAGTAGTAAAACAATCAGATAGTAATCTGTTTACACTATAATTAAGAGGCGACGCGCGCGCGTCCGTCCGGCAGTCATCAAAATATCTTGTAAAACAATTAAATGCCATACTCCCCGTATCAGATCCCGTTTACGAGCCCTAAAACCCATCCCCGTCACCAGCCATTACCCACACCGGCGACAAAACAAAAGTCCCAAGCTCCATGACCAACGACACAATCAAGCACCGTAGCGCCCATCGTTTTAATTTGGATATAGAGCCCCAGGTATATACATCCGCGTGACACTCGGCACTATCCAGCGCGCCTCGCTACCTTATATATATATATACCTATATCAGAGTGAGCGCGTTATCCCCCCGGGGGGTAGACACGCGCGCGTGCACGGCTCGCTAAACTAACGATTTCCCGAGCGCGCGCGAGCAACTGCTGCTGCTACTAGTACTCGAACTCCTGCGACTAATTAGCGCGAGAGAGTATCGGGCCCGCGGGGCTAATGGAGGTCGCGCGCGCCGCGCGTACGAACGTTTAACTTTTCGAATAACGCGCGGCTGCTCGAGCAAGCTGGGGTATATCGCTTGCAGGAGAGGAGCTAAGTTGATCGGGAATTTTCTTGGGGGTTTTTTTGGAGTGGCGTTAGGGCTTTTAGGGAAATTTCAATGGTTTTGAGAGAGTCGTTGGCGGGATTTAAGGATATTGAGTGTGTTTCAGTAGTTACAGCCGTGCTGGGTCGAACTATGGTTTTCGAGATATTCAGCGAGCTCGAATGCATGTTAATTAAAAGATGAACTTTAAAATTACCGGAATTATGTTAAAACTAAATAATTTACCTCTTCATGTAGGCGATTCGGAAATTATTACCGTCGATATCATAAACGCACTAATTTATTCCTCTGGCCAAGTGCACTATTCACGCATTAATTTTGCCTCCTTAGCTTCGCATCCATACACACTCTCCACTTACCGAACTCTCTGCATCTTTTCATGATGATACTTCATACACACAAACCCAAACACAAACACTCCCACGTACACACTAATACACACACACACATGACGCATAGAGAGCGCATCGGCTGCTTCTCCGCTCTCGCAAAGCTAAACACATCCGCCCCCTCGCTCAGCTCCGGATCGAGCGCGCGGCTTCACCCTCGAGATTCCTTTCCGCGTAGAGAGCGTTCTTGATACTGCTCGCATTCTTTCCTTGCGCGCGCCCGCGCTCTCGGGACCTTAGGCGGAAGCACGCTTGAGATTTTTCAGAGCGGCGGCGGAGAGCTGAAAAAAAAAACGAAGCAGCGACGAGCCGTACACAGAGTGATGAACAACGCATTCCCTCTTTTTGTTTAGCTGCTGCTCGCGCGCCTGCGAGCTTCTTCATATTTTTTTTCCTCCTTTTTTTTAGCGAAACCCTGCTCTCCCCCTCTGTGTAAAGAGGCATGTCGCGAGGGGGAGTTTATGCGCGCGCGGGAGCCGCGGAAAGCGAAATGAAGCTCTTCGATCGCGCGGGAGGGGGGCTGCTTTGAGCGGAAATACCTTGAGGTCGCGACGACGAGCGTCAAAGTCAACTCTCGAGCGAGGATGTATACATACACATAGACGCTCGCGCGAGCGATCTTGTTACACACGCCTCGCGGGGATCTGGCTCTCTCTCGTGAGGAGAAGAGAATGAGCTGGGAAGTAGAATAGAGCGATTACATGCTGATCCTTTTTACCTCGGCAACAGCGCGTCCACAGTGGCGTATATACCTAGCACAGCCTTAGATTTATATACATCGCTCAAGCAAACAAAGTAAGCAATCACATCTGACCTCGCTCTCGCAGTCCGAGCGCGCGCGATCTTCTTCAATCATCTCGTCGGCTGCAGCTTCTCGCACTTCCGTCCCCAGAAACATCTCACTCAACGCGCATCCGCCTCTCACGGCGCAAGAACCGCACGCGCGAATTTACGAGCGCGATAATTGATTTACGCGGCGCCGCGTGAAAACGCTTCTCCTCTCTCTCTCTCTCCTCCTCCCGCTCCGCATCCGGGCCGCGCGCGTCGCGCCAATTACTCTGGCGCGCGCTCGCGATTGATACGCGCGATCGCCAAACTTTGCCCATTGAGCGAACTCGCTCGCGCGCCGCCGCCGGAGGAAGTTGGACGAGCAGTTCGCTAATTTGCTCTGCTTTTGGAATTTATTAGCCCCCCGTGAGCGCGTTCGGGATTTGGCTGGCTCGGCTTTTTTTTTTCAAAGGTTCACGCGCCGTTTCGCGCGGAGTGGCCACTTCATCTGGCTGTTTAATGTTGGGTAACGCGCTTTTTCGGTCTTTGTGCATTTTTAATACGGCTGGGATTTTATTTTATATTTGTTTTTTTTATGGATTTGTTTGGTTGGGAAATTAGAGGAGGATTAATGAGTTTGTGCGAGGTAGTTAACGTTTAATTCTTTATTATTACCAAAAGTATGAATTATAAAAATGCAACAGTTTTTTTTTTGTAAGTGCTTGAAAAAGCTAAACAGTATTTTTTTATTAAATCAGTCTATGCCAACTAATCACACAGCTGAAACAAACCTTTCTTCAGTCCATTAGTAAAATAGCTCTTTTTTAACGACACCAGCCATTCATTCTCCCAATTTAGTCCAAACCAATCCACCCAATTCCCTCACATTTACCCAAACCCACAACCAACCCAAACAAAAAAAAAAAACCCGCAGTCCACCGCAAAAAAAGGCGCAGCACGTAAATGAAATCGCGCCGATATTGAGAAAGCCCAGAGAGCCACGCGCAGCGACTTGCACTTTCCGCGCGCCAAACCATGCGCACGCGCCTCCACTTACACACAGCCGCAGACGAGGCGAACGGCCCGCGTTACACCTTACGCAATTTAATGGAAAAGTGCCTGCCGGTTTTCCGCTCCGCCGTAAAACTCGCATTTCATAAAAGCGCGCGCGGGAGAGCGTCAGCCTCGTCTCTCTCTCTCTCTCTTCACGCTTTCCGAAGATGCGCGAGTGCTGTTCCGGCGAGCGTGACGCGCGCATTCTGGTAGGCGCAGCGAGCTGCGCGGATTTATGGCGAATTTCCGCGAGTGGATGGGGAGGGGGTGGTTGAGGTGGACGATAATTGTGATGAGTTGGCGCGAGGGAAGGTTTATTTTGATTGACGAATGGAGGTTTTTGTGAGTGGAGTGCGGTGGGAATTGAGGATGTTTTTTTTTAAGAGCGTGTTTAATTTGAATTTCTCTTTTAATATTAAAGTTGAATATTTGAAAAATGTTTTTAATGTTTATTAGTCATATAAGTACTAATGAACAAAAATTACGAAATTGCGTGATTATAAACTATGTAACTCTCAATCCACGCACCAAATAAACGCATAAAATCCATTCAAAACTAAAAGCGCGCGTAATCTAGTTTATTAGCACTTCGCAATTAAATTATTTACACATTACGCATAATTCAGCCGGCCGGCTTCCTCATAAAACAAACCTTCCCCAACCTAATGCACTCCGAGCACGCAAAACGTAACACTCACACCAGCTCGGTGCCGCAACACCGGAAAAACCCGTCAATCTCCCCGCGGCAGAATTCGAAAACGCCAGAACTTACCTTGCACAGGTATATACATGCATCTCGCAACTCGCGCGCGTCTATATCGCTCACGGTATTTTTTTTTCCTTTTTTTTTTCGTTGCCTTCTCCGAACGCCGAGGTACATAAATTTATTACTCATAACACGGAGGTAGAGCGCGCGCACGCATGCGTGGCGATATATACAAGACGCCGTATTTTATAAGCGCACGGCCAGCGCAATATACGGCGATTTCACTCTCGTGAAAGCCAGGACGTCCGCGGCGGCGGCGCATAATTCGCGCGTTTTTCCTCGAGCGCGGTGCCCTTATCTATGTGTGTGTGTGTGTGTGGGTCTGGGTTTGTGTGTATGGTCGCCCCCGCGGTTTGGAACGTCGGTGTGAATTGATTGGCGCCGCGAGAGGATCGCTTGGTATTGAGAAAGTGGGTTCTTGATGGGGAGGGCTTTGATTTGAAATGCGGTAGTGTGAGAATGGAGGGTTATGTCATTCTTTATTTTTAGAGGGAGATTTTGTTTTAGAGTTTGAGTGTTGCGTTAAAAATAATGTTTTTACAAGTTTTACTGTTCGGAGAAAAAATTTGCTGTTGCATTGTGCGACAGATGAGAAGATAAAATTTAAAATAGCGGTTCTAAGAAAAATTTGTGATAAATTGAAAAGTATCTTGTAAACGCCAAGCTTTTGAATTTTCATGTTATTATTTTATTTACGTTTATCGTAAATTTCCGGAGCGTTCAATCTTCTCTTGTTATATTCTTGGAATTTATACATTCAATGTCTCAGAAAAATAGATAAAAAAATAAATATAATATTTTTCTGAGACATCAATTTTTTTATTTTTATTTTTTTATCTTTTATCGACAGCAAATTTACTGTAACAAACTCAAAATAAAATACAAAAAATAAGTCATAAACTTAAATTTCAAATTTTTGTTCGTTCTTTTTTTTTTAACTAATCATTTCATGTGCAACGGCGACACATGATATTTTGCATACGGTGCAAAACATAACTTTACCCATCTATCAAAACCAAATTTAGCTAGCAAAAAAAAAACATAGTATAACCCCATATTACATAATAAATTTCTATAAAGTAATAAAAGCACTATGGCTCTAACAGATTTGCTGAATCCGAACAAAGGAAAGCGCATTGTGCTAGAGCGCACACAAAAGAATAATCGACTGGACCTTATCGCCTACGATATCGTAAAAGCGTGTTATTACCGCTACCCTATTCCTTTCGATTTCCCAGCACTAAGCTTAGATTAAGCAAGCGAAAAAAAAAGTCGAAAGCTCACAGAGACTGCGGCGCGCGTACACGCGCAGCAAAATGTATACACACACATATATATATATATATATTGCATACATGTAAAGAGACAGCCGTAGGTGTTTTGCGATTAATTCACAGGCTCACGCTATGTAGGCTTTATGTACGCAAATCAATGCAATCACTCGTAACTGTACAATCGCTCTCTGCATTATAGGTGCACCCACGTCGACGTCATCCTGACCTGCCAGAGAAATCCTCATGAAAGACTGGGAACTCAGTACTCAGAATAGCATCGGTATCGTAGACATTTCTTTTTTTGTTGTTTCTTCAAATTTGTTCTCTCTTTTTCTCTACCAAAATCGCACACACACACATATACACTTTTTTTTGCAGACTCTACGACATTGCCTTTATTGATTAGTCATTTTTTTTATATACTCTAACTATTTGATTTTTTTTTGGTTTTATGAAACTACAGCTGTGTTTGTATTGAGTTAGTTTGCCTTTCAGTATAATGAAATGAGTTTAATTCAGTAATTTAGTATGAATAAGACTTATTTTCTTTTATATTGAAGTAGCTTTCATTGCTTTTTATTCAATGCAAGATTTGAAAAAAATTTACTAATTCAGCCTTTTAAAGTCTTACATTTTATGGAAACAAATGAAAACAAACTAAGCTCTAACGTTTTTATTCTAGCAGTTATTAATTAAAAGCATTTTCATTACTTTGACGTTGAATTTTACTAGCTCTAAATTTGTCTTAACGGTTAAATTTAGTCAAATAAATATAAAAAGCTGCCTCATTTATACAAGTCGTCTCAGCCAACTCTTTCTTCTCTTACTTTTGGGAATTTCACGGTTATTATGAAAGGTGGTGGTAACTAGTAGAATGCTTACGTAGAACATTATTAAATTTTTTTCTATACATACCAATTTTGAAGCATGCTTGCGTATACGACATCAACGCCCAAAACTCTACATGAAAATGTATATCAAAAGCAATCCTCGAAACATTCAAAGCGAATGCAACACCAGCAACGGAGAAGCCCACAAATCAACCAGGCGCAGCAGATAATTCCAACTTTCGCGCCGTTCCACCTACGCGCTCGATTAGCCATTCGCCGAATTTTTATTAAACAGCTATTCCGCTCGATTAAACCCGAATGCCGGCGAGACAAAGGACACAGCGCAAGCTCGCGCCGAATTGTGTATACATCGGGCTGAATCATGACTCTCTGTTCGTACATACGAACGTGGAAACGGGAATTCCAGAGAGAAAGAGAGTAGACACTGTATGCACCGCGCGGGGAGCTGCTGTAGCGGCAGATTTTTTTACCGAACATTTTCATTTGCGTTGAGCTCTTGTTTGCGACCCGCGCTCGTTAATTTAGTCCTCTTTTCGTGCCCCTGTGTGTACATAACTCCGGCCGAAAGCTCCGCTGCTTTTATTGGACGTCGAATTCGGGTTAACTAAAGTAAAAAGTATGCGATATTGGAAATGCACACAGAGGAAGTTTTGTAGCGCGCAAACGTCGATCGTACGTCGCGATCGTAAATTATTATTGAAAAGCAATTTGCATTGTGCCGTGTAAGAAAGCTAATTCGAGGCTTTTAATTTCGGAATCGATTATTATTCGCTTCATTAAAACAGATCCTCGAGCTTAGACAATTGAAAAAGTTTTTGAAAAGCGCTAAAGCGCGAACAAAGCCCATTCGCTGTCACTCATTTTTGCACGCCGCACCGATCATAAATTACACTTCGCGGGCGCACCGCTAAGTATATACGCATTTCGCAACGGCAATAAATCGGCTGTTTCGCCGTATCGAAGCGGCCGCCCGCTGGAAAAAAAGCTCCAAGAACAAAGTGACTTTGACGTCGCACTTTTACAAAAGCTACGCGCCTCCTCCCATACCTACCCCTACACACCCCCTATCTCATCATAAAATTCCTACTCGCAATGACAGTGCATTCAAAACCACTCGTATCCAAAGACTACACTCGAAGAAATCGGTCGCACGCATAACGGAGCGCGCGCGCATATAATTTATTCTCGCAATTCCCGCGCGCGATGCACGTGTGCGTGTCGCAACGTCCCTTTAACGGGCGACGAGCGAGGAGAGGAAAGAGAGGCACTGCAGAAACCGGTCGGCCTCGATGCAAGCAGACCGGCCGGCTGGACCCAGCAGCGAGCGCGCGGACCGCTTGTGTGTATACGGGGTGTCCCGAGCGTTTTCAAGCTCCTCGATCGTTTGCGAGTGCGTTCACGTACGAGCGGTTAGCGGCAATAAAGCTACGATTGACCTATTTTGAGCTGCTGGATGTAGTTTTTTCCTAAATTGTATAGTGCCGCTTAGGCTTGGGGAATTGGAGCTTGGATCGCTCGTGAACGTTGTTAGAGTCGTTTGATTTACTCGATTAATGCGTAAAGTGTTCGCGAAGGAAAATTTTAATTTTTGTAGCGGTTTGATTGCTTTCGGCAAAACCGGCACCAGCAACCAATTTTTCTGAAACCGGCCTATTTTTTTCTTCGAAAAACTACTTCGACCTCCGAATTATCACATATCTCAAGCCGCAAAAAACCAAATTTTTCAGCAAACCCGTTCACACCAACGCCGCAAAAAACTCATTAACAAAACCCGGCACTTACTCAAAAAAAAAGTCTCCAATCCGGTCCAAGCGACAGTTTAATTCTACGCCCGCGGTGTGTGCGTATACGCTCTCTCATAGCCGTCTACACTCGTCCACACACACATATCGCTCTTTGCGCAATCGCGTCGATGACGAGGAGCCTGCTGCCGCTGAGGTAAAATCGGCGAGCCAGTTTACGTCTCTCTCTCTCTCTCTCTCTCTCTCTCTCTCTCCTTGTCTCCTCGTTTTCTCGAGCGTCGCAGCCGCACGCGATGCAGATAAGTGCGCGCAGCACTCGGCGGAGAGCGCAGGGTCGATTTACCTCTCTCGAGAGTCGGGGACTTTCGCAAGCGCGCGCGCGAGTTGCACCGTTATGTCGCCGAGACGACGGCCGCACCGTGGGGTGCGCGCGCGCGCGCGACCCAGTTATATATCGATGCGGTTTTTGATTTGTTGTTTTCGGAGGGGGATCGGCTTATCGAGCTTAATTATTTGTTAACGGTATACGCTGCGGATGCTTCTTTTTGGTATACGACGCTGTTTTTCAGACGATCGTAAGTTTGGATATGTATATTTTGAGGAAAGAAAGACGAGCCGTTTCACCTGAAATAAAAGGTCGTTGCCCTTAGCCGCCGACGCGCGAACTTTGGATTCTCAGCGACGCTGAAAAAAGCGCAAAAACAGTCATAACTCCGCGGCGAAGTTTTATACGAGCTACGCGACCGAGAGAGCTTTCAAAACGAAACATTGCGGGCGCGGCTGAAACAAAACGAATTAAGATAGGAAGTTTGAAAAAAGAGCCGCGACAAACACTGTGTTCAACTCGGGGAGAAACCTCAGCCGGCAAAAGGGACGACGACAGAGAGCGCACACGTGCGGTATCTCTGCTCGATCATTAAAGCAATCAAGTTTCGTAGTGCAAAAAACGCGCCGCGCCGCCTCTGTACGTGTGCTTAATTGGCCGCTTCTTTGAACAACGTATACCTACCGCCTTTTTTCTCTCCTCGATCCCCCGATGCACTCTTCTTTTTCTCCGGCGGTTTTTCGTTTCGGCAATAATTGTCGAAAACGACTAGAAAAAATCGCTCTCTTGCATAATAGTTGCGTGAGCTGGAGTAACGCAATCGACCTGCCTGAATGCACACGACGCTAGCTGCGCCCGACGTATATCCATCTCAGTCAACTCTCTCTCGATCGCAAAAGGCTCACAAGACGGTAGGCGTTATGCTTTGGCATATCCTTCCTCCACGGGACGCGGAGATAGAAGCAGGCCCTCCGGGGATAGAAGCAGAGCACGCAGCTCCTCCTTTGTAAGAGAGCGCGAATTCCTTTTTGTCTGCGCCAGTGGTTGCCTCAGCACGCTTGTCTTTGCCCCTGCCTTTATTTTTCCCGGCGCGGGCGGCCTGTCTTTTCTCTGCGTTCTTTGGCTTATAAAAGAGCTTTCGACGTTCTATTTTGGTGAAAAAAAGCCGGAGTGCGCGACGCGGCTTCATCCGTTTTGTTAATATTTCGCTTTTTAATTTTCCGGGATAACAGAGTTTAATGCGCGAGCTCAGTCTGAATGAATGCAGCAGCCAGCCGCGACGCTAATAGAGCAATAAAGATCACGAACTGTGACAACGCGAACGCCTCGGCGATACACGTCAATTAAAGCCCCCGAGCAAAAAGACTCGCTCGCTCAGAAAGCAGAACTCGCATAATTAATGTCCCATATCAAAACCGCAGTTCTCCCCCTTCCCCTCGCAAAACGAGAAACATAAGGAAGAACGAACGAATTAATCCGACTACCACATCACGTCAATGAGCGAAAACACAACTCTCCGCTACTCCAGGATTTTTCCGCTCCGCCGAGCATTTCCTTAGCGTCGCGCCTCCGAGTGTGCATCAAACTCCCTCCCCTCTCCCACACAGACAGAGAAGAAAAGGCAGACGCACGCAGCCGCGTCGAATTCACGGCCTCTTGAGCAGAGCGACTACATAAACGCAGAGCGAGTCTTTCATCGCGCGCTGCACCTTGCCTCTCTCGCGCTCTCTTCACAATGGCCGATAAAAACGAGGAAGGGGCCGCTTTATAGGGGAGCGCGAGATCGGCTCAGCTAGGCGTGATCGAGTGCGTTTGTCCCGAGCGATAATCTCCCGGAGATGCTAACTGATTTGCGTTTCGGCGCGCGCGCGGGCTTATTACGTTTGTGCGCCGAGCGAGACGGGGAATGGTTCGGATGGGATTTACGCAATGCGCCGTAATGAAGTGGTTGTTCGCGTGTTCATGTTTCTTTGGATACAATAGGAGGGTTTGTGGATGTGTATGGGGGGGATAGACGTTTTTGTGGTAAATTGAGCGAGTCTCAATGTTGACGGGAGAGTGTCGGGTTTGATTTTTCGTCGCTCGTTACGGAGAAAATCGTTATGACGAGCTTAATTAGTTCGAGTTTGATAAAAAAAATATATTCATTAGTCCACGTCCAGTTCGTAAGCTTGGCTCGTCCAAAACTATTTAGCGGAAAAATAAAGCATCGATCAAAGCCAACAAGCCGTCCGATAACTCAGTCTCTAAGCAGCCCCGGCAGCTTAGAAAAACGCAATTTCCAAGGCATAATCAAACTGTCGCCCTATAAATCGCCGCGTCGAATATCTCTGAAGAAAAGCCAGGACCGTTCCAGGAATCCGGGCGCACAAGAAGTTCTTGAAAAATGTCGCCCCGGCAAGAATTCGCGCTCCGTTGCGAAAGAGCCCGGGATAGCTAAGCGAAGAGAAAAAAAAAAGGCATCGCGCGCATCACTAGGGAATCGAGCGTATATAGCAACAAACGCGCGCTCGGCGAGTTTGCGGAGAAAGTCCCGGCGATTCTCTCGGTTAAATGTGGGTAATCGTGTCACACAGCGCTTGGATTGAAGATGACCCTAATGAATCGGCGAGTGCAGCGAAGTTTTTCGTCGGCTTCCGTGAGAAAAGAAATTCGTACTCGAGAAAGTACGAGGCGATATTTTTGTCAATTAAAATTGCAAGCGCGCCGCTGATTTCTACGTGTGTGTGTGTGTGTAAGAGAACGTTCGTTTGCCTGGTAATTTATGTTCCTCGCGATGGATATGCTTTTGCCGGAAGAAAGGCTCCTTTTTGTGGTTAATTGATGAGCACGTGGATTTTTGGCCTTTTGTAAGTATATAAGAGTTTGCGATGACTCGTGTGAACGATGTTTAGAAAGAGATAACCGCAAGTTCGTTATTGGAAATTTTAAGCTTCGAATTGTGATTGATCGTTCAATGCTTTATTCAAACGAGCCTCACCGAACGTACTTTCTAAATCAACATTTGTTTTTGCCGGAAACCGTACTTACTGCATAAACGATAAACGCTCTCTAATCAAGAAACCGCGCAATCTAATCGCCACCATCCTAAATCAACGCAAACATCCTCGCGCGCCCGACATATCAAAGCCCCGGTCAGCATCGAATTGCAGTTGCGTCACCTCGGGCAGCCCTCCCCGCAACAAAGAGATCCGGGCCGAAAAAATTCTCGGAACCCCAGAAAGAATCGCCGCTCGGTTCTCACGAGAGAGCGGATCGATCGGCCGCAAATTTCGCAAGCCTTAACCTAAGGGCGTCCGAAGAAGCCTCGCATATAAATCCATCGCTCCGATTGTCACATATCATCGGCGCGGACGTTTTTTGCCTGCCGTTGGTTTCCTTCCGCTACTCGTCGTTTGCTTTTTTCTTGTCTTCTGCGCATTACATTAACGAGGACTCGATCCTTCGGGAGGCGCGCAAATAAGTATGAGTAAGTGCGCGGCGATGCGACGCTGACTAAGCGGCCGCGGAATGCGGCTGATTATTTTGTATCTCGCTGCTGTGGCTACACGAGCGATGGACCTCTCATTGTCACGAGAGAGAGAGAGAGAGAGAGACTTTACACGACTCGAGTATTTCATTTACCTTAGCCAGCCTCGGGATTTATTAGCTCGCGCGTCTTTGTCTTCGCATACACGTCTTCTTTTTTGCGGCAGAGGCGATTTCCGCCGTTGAAATACCGCCGGCGAGGCTGACTCTCGTGAAAACAGCTGCGCGTGCGATTCCGCGTACGGTGGAAGTTTTCCAAAGCGATATAGACTCGTGTAAACAATCCGGCGGTACGGTAATTTACAAACGATTTCTATCGAGCTTAGATTAATGGCCGCTGATGAAAATCTCGGCTCTTATATTCCAGAGCCGGCGAAAAAGAGTTTCTCGCAACACCTGTTGATTCATAAAGCGTCATTACGCAAATAGCTTGAAACGGGAGCTCTAACAATCGCCATACGCGCGTTAGCCTATTAGATCGAGCTCGACAAAAAGCGATCGCTTCTTCCACAGAGAGCGAGAGAGAGAGCCAGGCTGCGCGCTCGGCTCTCTCGGACTGTAATCGCGCCCATTAAAATAATAAGCTCGGCAGTTGCCAGTTTCGCGTTCGCGCGCGCAACTGTAAAAGGTGCACTAGCCTCGTTATACGGACGCGCCGCTGGAGAGCGATTTCTGCGAGAGGAAGAAGAAAGAGAGAGGGAGATGCACACGGCTCTCTCTCCGAGGGCATAAAGCGCTTTACAGCCGCGCCCCAAGCGCGCTCTGCAGTAGCTCTCGGCTTTGCGCGCTTGCCACTGTGTTCTTTCTTCGCTGCGGAGAGGGATGGGGCTCGGGCTGTAAAAAGGGGGAAAAATTGAAATAATTGAGGTCGATGGACCGCCGAGGATAACGATAATACCGTTGCGGAGAGAGGGCAGCGAGGCAAGGTGCGGTTGCTTGCTGCGTATAAGGGGGTATTGTTTAACAAAGTTTGATAAGAATATTTTTGAATAGATGGATTAAAACTGATCCGAATTATTATACGCTATTCTTTTTACATTAACCAAGACCAAAACAGCGTTCCTACTTTCTACAAAATTATCCGGCCAATTATCCGAAACACACTCAAAATCAAAGTCAACAAGCGATAAAGCCCCTTCAAACACACTCGATCACCCCTTAACAACGGGAAGCAATTCATCAGCTTAGCTAAATCCAGCAGTTCCCATAGCATCGCCATAACCATAATCATTTCTCCCCCCTCCTCTCTATCTTACCGCTACCTGACGCTCCATCGCCTTCTCCATCTCTCCCCCGAAGCGTATAACCATCGGAGAAAGTGCGAGTATAGCCTCGCGCGCGAAACAAGATACACACGCACACATGTATATATGCAGAGACGCGTGCGATGAGAGTGAGCCCTCGAGACAAAGAATCGAAGAAGGAGCGGCGTGTCGGTCAATTTGCGAGGCTCGCGGTCGTTGAACGTCGGGCGCTGCAGCTTGGGAAAAAGGGGACGAGTCGCCGCTGGGAAGCGTCTCGCTCGATGGACCGCCGCGCGCAGAGAGAGAGAGTCACCACCTGCGCCCGAGCGAGCCCAGAAGATGAACTTAATGAACCGTGTGCCGGCAGCAGCGTTACGCCTTCTGCCGCGCGCTCGGATTACCATAATGGTTTTAAATCGGCCCCGGGGAATCTCCAGCGCGCACGTGAACGTCTGGAAGCAGAGGGTATTATGTCGCTGGCGCGGCGATACACTCGAGATGTGTTCGAGCAGCGCTGCTATAGACGCGCGGGGATATCGTTTTTCACGGAAGGACGTGGACCGGGAGGATGTGTCTTGGGTAATGGCAGTTTAGCGTTGCGATAAGTAAGGGATATC
Source organism: Eupelmus urozonus (assembly GCA_900480035.1). Classification (NCBI taxonomy): domain Eukaryota; kingdom Metazoa; phylum Arthropoda; class Insecta; order Hymenoptera; family Eupelmidae; genus Eupelmus; species Eupelmus urozonus. The sequence continues at coordinate 26,982 of UELX01000094.1, read as the reverse complement.
TGAACGGCTATTGTGGGGCTTTACTTGCGGTTCGGCTACGCGCCTATGTATTTGGTTTGGCGTCATAGATCGCTGTTCTTGTAGCCGTTCGTCCATGCAGTTATTGACCTCTTGCCGTATTCTGTACAGAAGAAGTACGTCACTCCTGAATCTCGTTCGATCAGAGTCGACAAAAACGGCACGACAATTAGAAGAAATCTGCCATCAGCCGCATACCCAGCCGCGCCAAATCCTAAATCAAACAAAACGAAGGAGGCATCAGACAGCAAGACTCCGGCTTTATCAACAACAGAAAGATAGCAGAGAGTGTACTTACACGCTACCGAGAGCAAAGCACAAACATTGCAATCTTGATAGCTCCAGAGCGAAAGAGGTATACACGTCCAAGCGGATTACGCGCGCAAAGCCCTACTGGAAGTGCGCTCTCGGGATATTATAGGCGTGCATATAAGCACGCGCGCGAGCGCGAGTGTAAGCCTCCTACGGATGGTCAGAGGGCCTTTTAAGCGCAATCCGCACGATCGACCGTCGGATTTGCATATACACGCGCCGGCGCGTTTCGCTTAATTTCTCCATTTCTCGAGCGCCCATCTGGACTCCTCGCGTGCGAGTGTTACTCCCTGCGCGCAGTCTTGATAAAAGCACTCGCGTTGCCTTTCTTACGGTTTCATTTGTGCTTTATGCTCCCTTGGTTATGCAATGCTGGTGCGAGTGTATGTCGGAAATAATTGGTAGGATTACGCTTGGGTTAGAGGCTGATGTGGATAATTCAATTCTCGACGGCATTGCTTGTATCAAAAGAGGATTATTAGTATCTCGGTATACGAGGTATGATATAGTTGAAGCAGCTGCAACGAAAATACACAACTAGAGACGAAATCCGCGGAAGCAGTCTTGGATATAGCTCGGAAATAGTCCCCGAGCATAGCGTAAATTTTTCACGGGCCAATTAAGCAAAGTAGAGACAAAGTATCACTTTCAGCGTATCTCCTTGACGAATTCCGCTTGCGCAACCTTAGAGAGAGAGAGCTGGAGCGTCAGCTCGCTCGGCATCTCTCAGCGTAAATCATCCAGGCGCGCTCGAGCCTGAGCCCGAATAAGCGTCAATTAGCGCTAATCAGAGTTCGCAAATTACTCGGAAATCACTTGAAATTCAGTCCTCTATAAATTGGCAAATAGGAGCGAGCTCGCGACCCCCTAGATTTGATCTTGCTCCTGCGACTCCGAGGGCAAAGGTGTAGAAGGGAGGCTCTCTCCCCGTAATATCTCGCCTCGAGTTTCGGCTGCGCGCATCTGCATAATCGTACGTAAATTGCAGGAGACAAGGAACCAAGCGATATCAGCGCGCGGAACGCTCTAGGCACGAGCCGTTCATTCGGTTATAGCGACGAGGCTTAGACTGTCGGGCCAAACGCGACGAGATGACAGGCTCGTGCCTCTGATGCTGCGCGCTTTGCCGGCTTCCTTTGCGGGATGACACGGAGACTTAACGTCGATATATGCGTAATTGTCGCGTTGTCCTGGAATGGCAGGCTGATAAACCAGTTTTCTCGGAACTCGGAATATTGGACTCCTTTGTTTGGTGCAAGCTTAACCGTGTGTCGGTTAATAACTAGAGTTAGTACGCAGCGCGGCGAGCGCTCGATTACTCAGCGCTTTTTCCCTCAAATAATCACCCACATCCTTGACTAAATACCAGAAATCGCTTTGCCGGCCGGCAAAAAAGGACGCTAACGAGATAAATATCGAGCCGGTTAATTAACCGGCGGGTATCGCTTCTTACCGGATGACTCGCTCGGCAGCGGAAAACGAATGTCTTCTCTCTCTCTCTCGTCCCGGCGGCGATTATCGGCAGCGTACGGAGAGGAAAGAGCGCGCGCGCGCGTTATACTTCGCCGAGGCCCGTCGACGCATAATAAATCCTCGTCGTACATAAACGCAGCCGTGCGGACCTTCGGAGAATGGTCAATGCGTATATATACTGGCATTGCGGGCGCACGCAGCGAGCGTGGGCAGTTGTGCGTTGTACCCTGCGCTGCAATGAACTTTGATTCAATGAGAGTGTATTTATGAGTGCCGGGCCCTCGATGCTTTATATACGATTGTTTCGTTATCTCCTGCATTCGTCGTTGAAAGATTGAACTACGTGGTCTAATAAACGACGCATTGCTTCGCGCGATTTTTTCGACTGCGGGACTACTGAATGGGACATTTTTGAGGGACGGGAAAGTTATTACGGGCAATGCATTCGCCGTCCAGATAATTCTTGGCAGGAAGCAGTCATCACAATATTGCGGTTCAAATATTTGCATCCCAAGAGGTATAACGATAATGGAACTCGACCAACTTTTTCATTGACTTTACCATAGCCAAGCGTACACAACAGAGTCATCTCGGTTCATCATTTATTCCAAGGCACAAAGCGACGTCAGATTTATTTCCCAGCTTCAACATCAATCCCCCGTCAATTACAATCTCAGAGCTTCGCTTGCGCGTGCCAGTACATCGCCGGCGGCTCTTCGCGCTTGGCCAATAAAATCCCTCCGCAGCAGCTCCTGCACGAAATCCGCGCGCGCTTGCATCCCCCATCCCTTATCTCGTAAAATTCCCATCCGATCGTTCGGCCGGATAACGGGCAGCTCGCGTCATTTTGCTCCCGGAGCAAACGAGCGACAATAAAGATCTCGTGCAGATGAGTAGCAGAAGGTCCAGAGCGAGCCCGTGTGTGCTGTTGCAACTATCGGGAAGCGGCGGCGGCGGCGGCGGCGGAAAATACGCGGGGGCGCGATAACGACGTCGGCTCACGTACGCGCTTGTACGTGTGTACGTGTATATATATACGCATAGCCCATTAATCCGAGCGTGTCGCATTGATCTATCATTGTCCCTTCTCTAGCCGCCGGCTGTGGCGGCCTCGCGCCGCTGATATACGAGGGCTCGCCTGATACATAATAGATCGGACGACGCAAATAGCCTAGCGCGCGCGTGAGCGTCTGCTCGGCGATCCGCTTTCTCTCTATCTGTCTCGCTCGCTTGCAACGGACACGCTTCTATGTAGCGGGCTATGCGCTGTAACTAGCTACTATGCCACCCCCTGCTTTGTACCTGCCCGAGAAAGCTGGATATTGCCAGCCTGCTGGACGAAGCTAGAGCCTTGTCTAAGGGGCTGAGCGCTGTGCGGGCTAGGCCAAGACGCTGACGTGGACATTTCTCAGAATGGTAACAGTGGCGACTGGATTATAGTGGGAAGCTAGCTTGAAGAAAACAATTCATGTTATAGTATGTAATTGTGGAGGAAAATTGTCTGTTTGGTGACAGGATAGATGGTTGATTTGCAGTGGATAATTGCAGTTTGAAAATAAAAATAAAAATAGAAGAACGATTGTTGTACCCTGGTAGAAAATTGACCATATTCTAGGCAGAATTTCTGGTCAATAAATGTTAAAATGACACTTATCTAAAAATTATAGAAATGCTTAAGTGTCATTTTAGTGTTTGTTGACCAGTAATTCTGCCCAAAATCTAATCAATTTTCTACCAGGGTACTTAAATTGTTATCTAACGCTTCACTGTGCAAGGCTTCAGTCAACCAACAATATGCTGTTAAAAGATTATAACTATAAAGCAAATACCGACTGAACAATTATCTGTCTCAACACGTCACACTTCAACCACGACTACCAAGCTTCAAACAAACTATACTTCATGAAAAAGTCCATTCCTCCTCAAGTCTCCTCAACCATTCCATCCTTCCTCAGAACGCTCATCGCTCCATCTCTCAACGACGCTCGCAAAAGATTGTTGTCCTCACCACATAAGTACACCAAGCACAAAATCCATACGCGGATTCTGAACTTTCCCTCTCCGCTCGGTTGCACGCGCACACACACAGACACATCCGTCTCGCCTTTCCCTTTCCACCACTCCGCTGGATTACCGCAGCTGGCGCGACTCGTGCGCGCATATAACAGGAACGAAGACGACGGCGACACCGGCGACTATATATACATTCGCTCGGCAGTATGCGCATATACAGGAGTCGCGCGACGCGCGATAATAAAAGTCCAGTAACCCAGTTCGCGCGCCGAGGTGCTCGCTCTCCCGTGCGTGCGCTAAGTGTGTGTATACGCCCTATCGCGTGCGCTAGCGATTCGCGCGCGGGCTCTATACTTGGACGTTGCTATTACTGACTTGGAGCTAGCTGCTCTGCTTGACTTATTTATCTTGGCTATTCGGATCGTGGATTTTTTTTTTGTTTTATGTATATGAGAATTATAGCTGATTTGATGGCTATTTTGCCATCTCCAATTTACAATAGATCTATACGTAACTGTATGAAACCATTAATTTTATCGTTATCAGTTTAGCAGCGGTCAAACGTAAAACTAGTCTCAACGAAAGCTTCAGCAACCCAGAATTAAGTAAACGCAAAGCGCGTTTCTTAATAAAATCCTCTGAAAACCTCAAGCCAGCAATTACACGGCAAAGCCAGCGCAACAGTTCGCCAACCTCCTATTCAGCGAGCGCGGCCACGCGACTTCTCTCACCAAAAGAGAGACAGACCGCGCGTTTGCGGACAGTTCTCTCGCACTATTTGCGTGCACACGCGCGAGTAGTCCCCATAAACATGGACATTTTCGTGCGGCTATCGCGTTGCGTAACCAGCGCCGGGTTGGTACATCGGCTTTGCGTCGTGCGTGCGACGCGGTCCGTTAAATATATATATACACACTGGTGCTGTGCGCTCGCGCGGTTGTGCAAATGCACTTATTAGTGAGAACGTATGTGTGCGCGCTGTACGTTCGATTTGTTTCTTATGTTTGTACAGGTAATTTACTTGATGGGTTTCGCGTTTGGAAATAATTTGAGGACGATGCGCGCTCGTTGGGGTTTAATTTTCGCGCTGCGATGGGAATGGTGCAAGTGTGATGAAATTGTTGTTATATGCGATGGCTTAATTTTATAGTATGTCTGTAAAGCCTTTCTCGAGTAATTTAATGAGGATTGGGCTTTTTTGAGTTGAATGCAAACTTGCGATAAAATCTAAAATATTGTTACAATTAATGAATGGATAAAGTTTGTAATCGAGAAATTTGTTTGCTTGTTCGATTATTTAATGCGGCGCGTTGCTGGCATTAATTAAACCAACAAAAGAAATAGCACACACAGTATGAAGCTTTAATAGCGATACATGCTAAGGCTATTATTAACTTATACAGGAGAATTTACTTTCTACTATAAAAGAATGTGCAAACTTAAATATGCAACTGTGATAGCAAAAGTCAATATCGCCCTAGTATATAGATATGTGGTCTGACAGGCATGTACTTTTTCAATTATTCATAAGAAAATTAGAAGTACGCTTATTTTTCACTTCTACCGTATTATTTATGAATATAAAGTGTTCACTCAGCAATTCAATGAATATTATTGAAATAAAATGACAGCCTACAAAGTAGGTTTTAAATTATAATTAATAGTAAAAAACAATTTTATCAATATTCAAGAAAATTTATTTATGACTCAACTAATCAACAGTAATAAATAGAAATGCACACTTTATCGCAACTGTTTCGCAACAATGCAAAGCACCGAAATACTTTACTATCTAATACGCGCGTAATAAATAACCGGCCAGCAGGCACACAAAGAAGCATAAAATTTAGTTATTTCCGATATTCATGAGGCAATAAAAAAGATCGGGAGAAATTCAGTTTTACTGCGATTTCCTAGCCCGCGCGGATTTATAGCCGCGTTCGCGAAAAATGAAGCGAAATGGCCCATTGAGCGGCGGCGTTGCTGAGCCGGGACGGAAGGGCTGTTATTACACGCCCGAAGTAGTAGTAGTCGTCGTCCATCGAGTTCACCGACTCTCGACCTGTTGATTGTCCGCATGACAAATACATACATAGCAGGAGGAGGAGGAGGAGGAGGAGAAAAAACTGTCCGCGCGCCCGAGTTCGTGCACGAGCGTCCCGATAGAAAATCTCGGTTACTCGTACTGCATTTTCCGCTTGTTTGCTGAGCTGGTTATTCGCGAGTCATTTTCAAAATTGTTATAGTTTATTCGGAATTACTGTAATTCCGAGTTACGAATTTTGTATTGATATTTAATTTAATGGTTTGGTGTTTTGTTATAAAGGTATTATTTATGAATGCCGCGATACGTGATTTTAATCAAAATATTAAATATACAGATCTGCAAAACGGGTTTGTTACAAGAAAATTATTCTGACTACGTTGAGGTATAGGTAAAATTGTCTTTGATACGTATCCAATAATCGAATACTACATAAACAAACGTCGACAATAACAATTACATTCAATAAATATATTGAATTTAATTTAATCACACTGTTCGTTTATATTAAATTACATACCTAACAACGAAAGACGCACCTAAAAGTCAAAGCAGCACCGATAAATTTCAATTCACCATCACGGGTAAATCCATAAATTTCTCTCAATTTATTACAACCTTCACGTGCTCAAAGCAACGATTCCCATCCCCAAAAAAAACATTATATAATCATTCACAGCAAAACCAAAAGCACGCAAAGCGTCATCCAACCTCGCTCACCCTTCACCCAGCCAGTGACCGTCGCCGGCAGAAAACAATGATCGCCGCCGAGCCAGTATATAGAAGAGAACGAGGGAGAGAGAAACAAACGCCGTAAATCAAATCTAGCTCGAAAGAAATAATAACAGCGACGGCTGCGGCGATGATGCGCCTGCACTGCCCGCGGAGAGAAAGAGAGAGAGAGAGAGAGAGGGCACATTAAATGAATTTAAAGTGGTCTCTTAAGTAGGCACTTGATGGCTGTGTTAGCGGAAAGTCGCGAGGGAGGGGGGATGGATTATTATACCGTGGCTGGTGTGTGCTAAGTATCGCGGGTGCACGAGCTTGGCGTGCGCTCGCGCTGGGCCGTATCGCGCGGCAGTCAATTAAGTCGTGCGCGAAACGAGGTCGCGCCGGCGTATATATCGCGAGTGTATATTCCGGCCTGGGCTGCGGGGGTGGGGAAAGCTTGGTGGTAGGTCTGGCGTGAGTGGTTGGCTGGAAGAAAGCAGGGCTAATATTCGATGAAGATGGAAGGAAAGAAGTGGGCTTGCGTTTTTGCAGTTTATGGATTTAATGTACTGGTGTGCGATGGTATACTTTTGAAAGCAGTAGTAAAACTACCAAATCTATCCGGTTTTACATGATTAACGGAGAAGAACTTAGCCAACGAAAAGCCGTCGAGTATCAAGCTCCGTGCTTGGAATAATTCACGAAGGGCGCACGAAGAATTCGCGTGATTGCACAATAAGTGTATTTCACTCAAGGACTATCTTGAGGTTACTTTGCACACGCATTCGTGCCCGCGCAGATAAATATGTATGCATTTCCCACGTGCGAGCGGGCCGCGATAAACGTCAAATTGGATGTTAACGATGACGAAGTGCGCGTGCGCGCGCATAAAATCACGATCTTTTCGTCCTCTCCTGTCCGACTCTCTGGGTTTTAGTGCACTCGTAGATCTCGCCTATTCTCAAATGCTCCCTGGGAGATTTAGCTTGGCCAAGATGATGATGATGATGATGACGAAACGGGAGATCGTGAAGATTATTGAGTGCTCCGGCTGATGTCGGTGATGGAGCGGTAATGGATTTTATGACTCTGATGGCGAATCAGATCGTCTGGAACGTCGAAATTAAAAGCGTTTCATTCGAGCTAAATGTCGAATCTGCGAAATTGTAATTCGTAACAATGAGATCCGATGTGATTTATAAGTGGTGCTGTTAATTATAACTGTTGGCTGCTTGCGCAACGCAGACCGCGAGATGATTAAGTACCCCTTTTGTGCAGCAACTATTATAATTGCAGATTCGTATCTTTTCCTACCGCAAAAATTTATTTGGGAAAATCTCACTTTTGCAATAATTCTCAAAAAAAAGCTTTTCTTATAATCAATCGTACAAAAAATAGTCCAGACCACGCGTAACACTTTATCAAAGCAGCCACGCAGTTCCAAAAATAAATTTTCATCAAACTTCGGCCCGATGACAACACGCGGCCAATCCGAAAACTCGTTTTCAGCATCATCTCCCTCGGGATCCCTTACCGCATTTCTCCCTCCCTTCTTTTCCCGATTCGCTTCCTTTCCAGTGCCCACTGTGTAATCCGCTCAGCCGGTACCCACATTCGACTCGCTCGAACGACGCCATTATGCGCTCTTATCGCCGTCATCATCGCCGTCATTATTACATGTCTCGCGTATACGCGCAGCCCTGTATATATCTCGAAACTGGATTTGCCGGGCGGCAAAACGAGAAGCGAGATATAAGCCTGGGCGCGTTGCGCCAATCGTTGCGCGCATTATTTATCGAGCGGTTTTCGCGAAAAATTTTTTCCCGGCCGCCCCGGCACTTTCACCCGGCGCATGTGCGTGTGTGTTTCGAAAGACGCGCGCTCGCTCGCTCGCTCGCAGTGGCTAGATAAGAGAGCCATTTTCTCGCCTGGCTTGTATCGCGCGCAATTATTTATCAATAATTTATGTGGCCGTGCTGCCGTAGGTAGTGGCTGCAGCCGCGCTGCAGGCTTTTCTCGCGCGCTTTCGGATATTCTTTCGCATTGTTCGATGTGCCGGCTCGATAGGAGCGCCAGGCGGGTTTATCGCACGGGGCAATTTTCGAACGTTCTGTTATGTAGGTTTTGATCAGGCGCGATGTCGATGCTTTAATGTATTGTAATGGCGCGACTTTCGAGCTAGATCGAAAGCCCCGCTGAGAGGCTATTCATCATTCGCGCGCCGAGCGTCGAGAGGCGGGTATTTTGTAAACAGTCGATTGTAAGAGAGTTATTGTCCGCAAATTGTAAAAGGTGACGCTGGAAAATATTCGATGGATTTATTGAATTTTTCAAGTTTTTCAAAGAGCCTCTAGGAACTCGTTTTTATTCTCCTCGCTTCCGTCGGAGATGTTTAACGATGGACTTATTGAATTCGTTAAATTCAAGGAATTCCTCGTTCAAGCTTTATCGAGTTAATCTGATAACAGACTATTTAGACAACTGTTTAATTCCATTATTTATTTGAATAACAAAAGAATATTCCGTAATAAATTCAAGGTATCGCGCAGCGGTATCAGTCATAAACTTCAGATAGCCTACTTATCAGTTTTGTAATCGCTGAAGCTCGAGCCCACTATTATTATCCCGAGAGCCAGCGAAAGCACAAAATCCTCGCATCGGAAAACTGCATCGCCGAGGCCGCAATCGCATCTCTGCACAGATCCAAGCGAAGAAGCTCGCTTAAAAAATAAAAGAAGCATCGGATTTATCAAGTCATCAAAAACGCGCTCGCCTTTGTTCTTCAGCGGCGTGACAAGATCAAACCGAAAATTCAGTCACGACTCTCGGCTCGAGCTGCCATTATGCGATGCGCCCACGCTTGGATGATATCCGCGCGCCACCCGGTATACGATCCATTGTCTCGCAATACAATCAGTCGCCTCGGCGTTTCGCAATTCCGAAGTCGCACACGCACGCACACACCGACTAGCGTCTCCCTGTCTCCCTCCCCCTATCTTTGTTCTCCCTTGGCGCTTTCACGAGAGACTAGGATTCTCTTCTCTCGTCTCTCCTCTTCTCTCTCTCTCTCCAAAGATCGCGCCAACTTCATATCTGCGCGCCGAGCTCGATAATTAAATAACGTATGAGGATTCCGGGCCGGCGAAGTCGAAGAGAGGAGGAAAGTTGATGGTTTAATGAAGTCCGGACTGGGGAAGTGTATGAAGAGCGGAGGGATTATTCTATAAGGGATCTAACGCTGATGATGCCGCTCTCTGACGTATCATGCCGAAGGAGGTTTATGAGTTTCGATTGCTGCTTTATTGTTTCTCGATCCAATCGCTGAGGGCGGTATTAGATTGATAAGCTAAAAATACCGGAGCCGGAATTTCGGCTGTACACGGGCGCAAATTAGACGTTGATCGACGTCGATGCTACACAGCTTTCTTTAATTTCGTGTCGACAAGTCTTCAGCGACGTCGTAAAACCACGTCTGTCGTCGATCCATCATTTTCACCGAAAAACCGTCACGAGTCTTACGCGATTACAATCGGTGTGTTACGAATCGATGACCCGGCCGATAGCCGCGAAAGCTTCTAATCCGCGGAAGTGAGATTGAGATCGCGGGCAGCTCATCGCCCTTTCGATCTTTCTCGCGCGCTCGTAAACAATTTCAAGTATTTCACTTTATCAGGGCCCAGTGGAAAAAAATGCCAAAGTTTATCGGGAATCGCGGCTCGATCGTCGCGCTGCGACGATCGTCCTCCCTGGCTTCGCCGAACCGTGACTCAGCCGTTCGCCATTTTTTCCCACACATATAGACACGTATGCAGGAGTGGACATGAGCTGGCGCAAGCTCGCATCGTTTATTATACTTTCATTGCCTCGCGAGCGCGCGCTGTTTATTTATATTTCCATAACGACCTGCGCATGTGTAATTGCCATTGTCATGGCGCTCCGGGGCGTGAGAGAGAAAGAGACGCATACGCGTGGGTGTCTTCGGCGCGCGCGTTTATACCTCTGCTCGACTAGATACGGAGCGAGTAATGAGAATCGGATCGCCGTGAGAGCGGAAGCGATGAGCGGAGAAAAGAAAAAGAGAGGGAATTAATGGCCGATAATTGCGCGACAATTCGTGCGCATAATCAGCGCGCGGCCGAGCGAGCTTTATTTATAAGCGAGCTCTCGCCGAGAATGGCCTAATTCGATGTGTAATTGTGCAAGGCGAAACGTTTTATTGTCTCCGTCTCTCTCTTTTCTCTCTGTCAAGGCGCACGGTGAAAGGATTTTTTGACGACGATAGTATGGATAATAACGCTTCTGTATAGGAGTGTTGGATTACCTTCGTGATTTTTCGCAGTTCGGGTTAATTGAAATCTTTTTTATGATCCTTGATGAAAAGAAACTTTTTTTTTAATGTGACTGTCTGTTTAAAAATAAAACGTTAGATAAGACGAGTTATGTTGGACTCGTTTTAAATAGAGCTTTCAGAGACCGAGATTGCTCGCAATAAATAAAAAATATCGGCTTTCAAATCTGTACGGATCGTTTATCTTTGAGTAACAAGTGTAATACGAGTACACACTGCTTACGTCAATCAATTTATCAGTTTAGTCAAGTACAAGTGGACTATAAAACCTTTTTTTTTTCGCCGTCTAAAAAATTTCTGTAATAACGGCTAGCGTGTTATAACACTTTAATTTCATGTATACAAAGCGCATTGAGAAATGCCTGTCGGTAACAAAAAAAAGATTAATTGAGCATAAATTATTCTCAACACTGTCGAGATATATTGTTACTAGATTTTCACACATAAAGTAACATAATCGCCAGTGTCTACTCGCTTTTATTAGTTCAGCCATTGTTGTCTGAACTATAAAATCGATTTTTTTATCGAACCATTTAGTACCTCGCATACTTCCAACAACCAATGACATTCTTTCCGTTTTCTCAAACTCTGTTTACCAGGCAATAATTTTCAAAACATATACCAACTCACTCCTCAGCACTCGAAGCTTCCAAGCCTACGAGCACTCAGACTCTTGACTCCCAACTCTCGGAAAATAACCGAGGCAAGAGCAAAGTCGCGCGATAAAAGCAGCCTTTTGAAATAAAAGAAAATGACAGAATCCCTAGCTTTCTCTCTCTCTCCGAGGAAATCGATCCCCCCCTACCATTTCCCAGCGACTCGTTCCTTCGAGCAATAATACTAGAAGTTGCGTGATTCATGCGGCCCGATAATCACTCGCGCGCCGGCGGGCCGATAAAACGAGCACGGCTACCACTACGCACGCACTCGCGTAATCGCCGGTAAGCAGATACGCGCGCCTATCCGGTGTCTGTCTCTGTCTTTCGCTCGGCTGGATGTAGAAGCAGAAGAAAAAAAAAATGAAGCGCGGTGCGCCGCAGGTGCGCGCAGAGGAAAGTTACGAAACGCGAGTCGCGTGGCCGGCGAGACACTACTGTTATCGCAAGCTGTATGTGTGTGTGTGTGTGCAGAGCGAGAGAGAGAAAGAGGAAAAATGCGCGCTTATCGGATTTCCAAAAAGTTTGATATATACATGCTTATGCGGATGGAGTATAGGTCGTGCACTATTGGGTGAGCGATTTATTGGGGGAATTTGGAATGGGAGAGTTGGATGATGGCTGACGACTGTGTTGAGAATTATTATTTCGGCAAATTGTTGGATTTGGGGACATATTTACGTAATATTGAGAGAGGTTTTATGTAAATCGCTTTTATTTAACCGATATTTTCTCAGGTTTGGGATTTTTTCGATATCCAAGACCGATACGTTTCGCGCGCAAACTGTAGGAGCAGTGAAAAATGTTTTCGAATTTTTAGTGTGAAATTAAAACCGATATTTGTTGTCCTTCTGGTATCTTTATCCGGGTTTCGTAATGTTTTCAAATAAAATTGAAATAATAAAAAGAGGAGTTACATAACTGCACTCATAAATAAAGCACGTCTAAATTTGCACAGCTGTGCTCGGCTATGCGAATTATCTACGGCGAAAATGAATAAAAAAAAAGCTTAAGCCTTCAAGTGAAATTATTTTTACTATAGTTTTATTCATTTTGGAGAGCGTCCAAGAACTAATTTATCATTGATTAAACCTCTCACTTATCGGTACTAACGAGCGCTATTTTTAAACGCTTAGGCTCAAGGAGCCGTTCGTTTTTTCCTTTCGATCATGATGAATCAGCTGCGATTTAAAAATAGATCAATTTTCTGTAATTTGAGTTATACCCACAGCGGAATCCGCTGTTATGCGGCAAATGCCTACGTTCAGAAGCCAAATCATGTTTCCTCATTCACTACCTGCCTAGTTAAAATTTCCACCTTTTCTACAAATTTCATAAGTATGTAAAACAAAACTAAAACCAAATCAAAACAAGCCAAACAAAGCCGACACTCATTAGAGTCGAAGGCTCGAGTCAGTAACCTCAGAGGCGCGAAACACACATGCAGGCGTCGAAAACTTGGCTCTTTCGCTCGACTCTTTGGAAAATGATTTATTTCACGCGCCAAGAGAGTCGCGTAAGTGCCTTTCGAAGTCAGCGTGTGCCACGGCGCATTAAACCCCCGTAGACAAACACAGTGGGGGCCGTCGCACGTGTATACATATTTTCCATACACAAACTGTCACGCTGCAGAGAATCCAGGGATTCCGTTTGTGCGAGAAACTATATTTACGATGACGCGGCAGGAGAAAGAAGGCAGGTCGAGGCGCAGTCGATTGACGATCGCCGTGGATTCGCGAAGAAATATGAAATTATCGAACAAAGGCTGGAGACGCTGAATGGGCTTGTTAAGCTTATCTTTTCTATTGTGCGGATGAGGCTCTTATGAGGATGGGTTTGAATGGATTGATGTCGTTTTATTTCAAATATATGATTTAATATTGACAATGTAAAAAATTTTATTTGAAATGTTACGTTTGATCGGAGGGAAAGTAATTGGACGCCACATTTTTTACAATATAAAAACAATATAAATATAATTCTTTTCAGTTAAAAAAAAACATAGCATGCTATTAATAAAAACATTCGCAAAAACCCATCTCCCCATCAATATCCCATTATCCAACAGCACAGAACAAATTAATAACACCACAGTCCACAAGAACCCCACGACCCACCAAAAACGAAAGCGACACGACAACCAATAAGCAAATGCACACACCCCAGCACCTCGCCCAGTCAAATTACACCTACCACACACTCACTTAGATAATATTGAAACAACAAAACGGACAAAGGGTCGAGCCCCAGCACGCCTCATAATATTTTATCAAGCGCAAGCGAGCGAGAAAGATCGAGCTAAACCCACGTCGTCGACACGCCCCGTTCTCTCCTATGAATGAAATCGCAAGCGGAATTCGCGCGTATCGTGTTCTCCGCGTTACAATGCAAATTGATAGCCGCAGCCACTCGGGCCAGCTCTCGATGTAATTACCGCATTCGAGTCTGTTCCTTCCCCCCTCGCGACTATTTTTTCCCTCGCCGTCGTCTCGACGACGTCGCTTAATCGAGCGTGAGCTTAATCGGAGACACGTGATCTTATCAGCGCGCGCGCGCGCTCGTCTGCCCTCGCGAGGTATTGATTTTCCGAGTCCGGGACGCGCCGATGTGTGGCCGGGTTTTTCCTGCGAGCGATGCTTTTTTGATCTACTTGTTGCTTCGCGCTTTCGAGACGCCTGATGATTGATTGTCGCCGGTATGGGAGTGTAGTAATGAAGCGGATTGTTTAACTTTCTTAAACGCGCATATTTTCGAGTTTTACGGCCGAGCTACTCGCTAGACCGCTTAGCGGATTGTCCAGGCGCATAATTTATCGGGCTCTGTCCTTCGAGCGGGAATATTGATAAGGCGGAGGGAGAGAGAGGGGGCGCGATGATTTAGCGCTCGGGCGCGCAGAATTTATTCATACAACAATTTGACTGGTAATTTATTAGCCGGGGGCTTTCTCAAAGTTCGCGCGCGCGCGCAGGCGAACGCTAATTTCCGCATACTCGTCACACGCGCGCGCGTTTAATGTGCTTTAACCTCTCGGCTGGGTGTATCAGCGCAACTTCTTACCTCGGCGAGTTATAAATTCAAAGTACGTCTTTTGGCTCTCGCAAACTTGCGCTCGTCTTCCTCCTCGCGAGCCCGTTTCCATCTTGCGCGCGAGGACTCGGTATAGTAATCGTAAACGCTGCAGTTTAAACTCGCCGAGTCTCGTTAATTTGACGCTAATTAATTTCGGAATGGCCGGTATTGAAAACGTCTAATGCTCCTAATTATTTCAGTCTGCTGGGTATTGCTTTGGTAATGATATGCGGATGGGGTTATTGAGTTATTGAGTAATAATGTTTGTTGAGTCTGCTGGCACTGATATGAATGGTAGATGAGTTGCATATTCATGTGGTTAAGTAGTGTGAGCCGAGTACGACAAGACGTATCAATTTCTTCTACAAAGATTTAATGATTTTTCCTATTCAACCAACGAGCTGTCTATTTGCTTCAAATTTTCCAGATTAAAGCTCTCACCATCCGCTGAATAGCCGCAGCAAATCCTTTTATTACATCCCTTCACGCTGATCAAATTATACCTTCGTACCGAATATCACTATGCGCTCCCGCACAGCCCGATAATAATCCAAGTCAAACCGCTTGGATGTCCTCTTCGGTGTAATTAGCGTCTCCCTCTCGCTCTCTCGCTCCCGCAAGATGCACTGGAAACGTTTCGTTTACACTACTCGTCCTGCTCCCTCGCCAAAGAGCAGCTCCGCTCCGTGGAGAGAGACACGGCTTTATACACGCTCTCTCTCTGTCTCTCAGGGGGGTATGAATTTAGCCCCGAGGCTAAGCGCCGCGGCCTCGAAATTCCAAGTTACTCCCTCTGCGTGTATATATGCTCCGGGGAGAGAGTTACAAGTTTAGCGGCTGCGCGCCCGCTAGTCTCTTGAGTGACTCGCGGCCGCCGCATCGCTTTGACTATAATTTAGCGCTGCAGCAGAACAAGCTTGTAGGTACAGAGGGAGAGAGAGAGAGAGAGTCTGGATCGCAAGTCTGTTGCGCACCGACGCTCGAGCATGTTCCGTTTTCTTTGATTTTTTTTTCTTGCTCTTTTCTTTCGAGAATGAGCTCGAGCGTAACTTCGAGTCGGCGCGGCTACTGTTGAAGCGAGAGCGAGCGGTTTGCTCGCTGGAGTGTGAGACAACTCTTCGCTGGACAAGATGGATGCGCGAGGTGCTTTGGATTTGCGTTTTGAATGAGCGATGGGCTGACTTGTAGCTGGTCGTTGCTGGGTTTTGTTGGTTTAAGGTTAAAGAGATTTCTATTGGTGTCGTTATGTTATTGTGTTACGATATCGTGTAATGCCATTGAAAATTAAAATACTTTTTTCGATGTTTAAAATTCATACGTATAAAACAAAAATAATCCCTCTTTTAAAAAACCAAAAAGAAAAATTACTATTACTCCTAGCGCCAACATTTCTTACAAAAATATAAAAAATCGCAAACTCCCAGCTTGATTTCAATAACTCACAGCCCACCAAAACCCTCTAATCCCATATTCCACCTCGAAAAATCAGCCAACCGGTTCTCTTACCAGTAATACACAATACCCACACCCGGCATCGCAATGCAACAGGAGCTGTCTCGCACTCCGTCAAAGATTAGCTCCGCCGGCATCGACGCATGACTCACACCATCACGCACACACACATACAGAGCAAAGCGCGTGTGACATTTGAACCCGAGTAGCCAGCACAGCAGCGCGCGCTGCCATTCAGTGGTTCTCACTATTGTACAAACTTCCTGCTTCTCCTGCCGAGAGTCAAGAAACGCGCGCGCGCGCGCGCGCCGGAGAGTCAATATGACGCGTAATTGCGCAATTACCGGCAGAGCGCGCCGCGCGGCCCGGCGGAAAAGGAGGAGAGAGCGTGAGCAGAGCCGCTCGCATTTGCATGTTAAATCCACCGGCGGCGATTGTTTCTTCGAGTCGGCCGCCTTCTTTGAGCTTCTTTTGCTCCGGCGCGAGCGCTCGCTTCTTTCCTTTTTCGTCTGTGAAGGCTCGACGGGCTCTTTTTGTGCAGGTGTACAGGGGGGAGGACTGCAGCAACGCGGGCGGCATCCGCGGGCGAGAGACCTGGTTTGTTTTGAGCTGCGCATGCTTTTTCGGCATTATTATGCGCGACTTGATAATTTGTGGTTATTATGGCGGATGTTGTGTTGGTGTTAAGGGGGGTTTTTTTGGAGGATGATAGGCGCGAGTTTTATTGTTTGAAAAAAGGATTGAAATTATAGGGGTTTCGTTTGATTTTGACTTGATAATTGAAGTATAGGGATTGATCTACTTCAGCTGTTTCAAAAGTCAGTGCAATTTAATGTTGGTTAAATAACATTGATACATATCTTTTATAAGTCATCTCTCAAAATCCGATCAAATAAGTCCATAAATTTCAAATCTTTTGCAATTTTTAAATTCAACAACTTCAAAGTCTACCAAACACCTCCCATCACACTAACCCATCTCCTCAACTAAACTCATGCAGAAAGTCCGTGATGCGCTCGAGCCGATCATCGTTCGCTGCTCGCACGACAAATCGTTATAAATAAGCCATCGATCCTAAGAATAAACGAGGCTGCGCCAGGCAGACATACCCGCTCGCACCGAGCCATTATCTCCTCTCTCTCTCTCTCTCTCTCTCTCTCTCTCTCTCTCTCTCGGCTCAGCGGTCAATCTCTAGCATCTCTTTGTCACCCGTCGTCTTTTCCCGGAACTCCCGTTGAGCTATGATTAATCGCCGCGCGAACGATTATGTTTGTTGTGTATCGACGCCGCGCAAGACGGGGAATTATCGCTCGCTCGCT
This sequence comes from Eupelmus urozonus, assembly GCA_900480035.1. Taxonomy (NCBI): domain Eukaryota; kingdom Metazoa; phylum Arthropoda; class Insecta; order Hymenoptera; family Eupelmidae; genus Eupelmus; species Eupelmus urozonus. The sequence continues at coordinate 9,567 of UELX01000094.1, read as the reverse complement.
CGCGCGCGTGCACTGGCTTTCATTGTCCGCGCGCTCGGGCGATACGTGCAATTTGCATGAATTAAGTCTAATGCGCCGGTTGGGAAAGAGGCAGATATAGAAATTAGCGAGTTTCGCAAGAGTAGATCGGGAGTTGGAGAAGGAAATTAAGGGGAGCGGAAAGTTTGGAAGTGTCGGTTTGTTTCGCGCTTCGGTGCAGAGTAGTGCATAAAGTTGGGTGGGGTAATGTACACAAAACAAGATAAAACGATTCTTTGTTCGTTCTTAAAAAAATATACACGATGTTAATCCTATCGCGAATAAATTGGGGAAAAAACACAAAACATCGCTTAATAAAACAAACAACCGCGACGTCATGGATCCAATTTCTCGCCATTCAAACCCTCGCCGCCACCCGCAAAAAGAAATCTCTCGTGCGACCTCGCGCGACCAAGTCGCACTTACATATACCCACACTGCAAACACTCCGAGATAAATATACACGTATTCTCTCACTTCTCCGACGACGTTTTCCTTTTTCTCCCCCCTTCCCCTCTCTCTCTCTCTTCCTCTAGCTTCTCGGCCCTCCTCTTATTCTTCCTCGCGACTTAACGACCTCGTCGCTTGGCCCGTCGCCAAGTCAAAGCCGGCGACGAGGAAGCGCAAGCGCGGCGTTATATACCTTGTCGCCGTCGTCGTCGGTTTTATTCGTGGATGAGTCCTTGCGGCCGGCTCGATTATTTATATAGGTGCGCGCGCGCGTGCGCCGCGATTAGTTGGCGTTACGCGTGCTTTTGCTTTATGGGCTCGCTCGGCTGTGCATCCGTTGCCGTTCGCGGGGGCGTCAACTTATTTGTTTTCATAATTCGCGGGGGTGTAGCTGGGATTGCGTTGCGAGAAAAGTTTTATCGAGAGGGAATGGTTTGCTTGTTTAGTTGAACGAAAGAGAGCGTTTTGTTTGCGGAGGATGAATCGACTTTTATTACAATGCTTGTACTTTTTTGAATTTCAATTAATTTGATTTTGTAATCAGTTTTTTAAATAGTATTATTGGATTATTCATAAATAAAAAATTTTAAGCGATGCTTCTTATAAAAATTCTAATACCTTGACCAATAAGAAGAACAAGCAAAATTCTCTTTATTTTTCCAAGCAAATTATCCAAGCATCCTTTGCAGCAACCTGTCACCGCGTTAAAATACTGCAAATATCTTGTCTGCTCGGCTCTCGCGGTCCCCTTTGTGCTCTTCCTCTCCTCTGTCTCTCTTAACCGCGACGACGCAAAGACTACCTTAATTACCTCATTACGCGTGTCGCCCGATTACGCCGCGGCGAAAAGAGGGGGCAGAGCCCCCTACGTGTACGTTTTAGGCCTGCGGCAGGCGCGCGCGCAAATTTCGATCGCGATAAGGAGCTAGACGGCGATGATGCCCCTTTTCGCTCTCTCTCTCTCTCTCTCTCGCTCTACTCACGAAGATTGCCGTAAATAATGATGGATGCGCGCGATAAAAGCCGTAATGAATGATGATTGGCCGAGCGGGGGCGAGGCCCCCTCTCTCGCTCTTTGTTCGAAAATCATATGAAAATTGCGGGGAAATTCGTCGTCGTAGATTGCGCGGCCGATTATAATTAATTGATCGTGTGGGGTACTTTGTAGTTGGCAAGTGTGGATGGTTCTGAGTCCCGATTGAGCGTGCAAGAGGCTGGCTGCGTTGCGAAAACACTCGAAAGGTGGGTGCGCAGATTGGGTTAATCGTTGATGAGTCTGTAATGATTTCGTTTGATTATGATGTTAGGATGCGCCAAGATTGCAAATAATTATGGTAAAAAATTGGCTTGACTCGTTAAGAGTGCAATTTTACAGGTGTGGCACTCGTGTCACAAAAATTGCTGTTTGCAATAATTTCAATTATCTGTTATTTCCAACGAAATAATCAAAATCTAAAATGCATACATAATACGCTACCTCAATAACCTATAATCTTTCCAAAGAATTCTTTTCGCAAAACTATTCCCGCGCCGTTCTAATGCTCACGGGCATTAGAGCATTCGGCAAAGTGAACCCTACTCTCCACCGAGTCGCAAATCGCGCGTTCTAAAAATAAATCACGCGCTATATACCCACTCTACGAAACTGCCGTGGCAACCGCTCGCCAAGGACAAAAGACTCTCTCGGCTATCTTATCATCGCGAAACTTCGAAAAGCCTCTCTTTCTCCCGAGACACTCTCAGAATGCGCGCGCGAAAACTCGGCGACAAGAAGATCCGGAAAAAGAAGCCGTGGCGCGTCAGGACGCTATTTATATTCGACGAGAGAGCCAACGCCGCCGTCGCGCGGGGACGTTCAACTCCTTGGCTCTGTGTGTGCACCCCCGCTCGTTTTCACTCGCGCAAATAAATCTCGAGACCCCCCCTGAGCGCGCGCGCGCTTTTCCTCCTGCGGTTTCGGAGTAGTAAAATTACCGGGCGAGCCCGGCGAGTTTTAATTTTTTCGCCAACGTGTTTATGGAGCCCGAGGAAAAGACTTTATGAGCGCTGCGGTTTCGCGCGTTTGTGAAATAGCGAGTTTTCTTGCCATTGTTGCTCTCTCGCAAGTGCTGCAACAGAGAGATTGTTGATAAACGCAATTTGAGAGTCGCTTTTTTAATGTAGAGCGAGCTCTGTGTGTGTGTAGTTTTTAATTAGAATTTCATGAGGCCGGTTTTATAATTCATTTTCTGGTTAATTAAAAAGAAAACGAGCGGGCTATTTTTAAAATTGAAATCAAGCTCTTTCAAAACTGCCTCTGATTGCACGTGGGCGGATTAATGGAACTATATAAGAAATTACTTCAATCGCGCGCGAGCGCAGGCTTTTAAATCGACGCCCATGTGTTGTGAATACGTATGCACGAGCGCTGGAGTGATGAGAATTTTATTTCCAAGAGATCCGATCGAAGAAAGTGTGGCTAATGAATGCGCTCGTTTATTACACCTAACGATCTGTTGCTTGATATACGGCGGCTAATATAACCGTTAAAGCGATTTTTTCTTCAACTTTATACGCCTCGATTCTGTTTGTGGATTTTCGCTCTTTAAAATTGAAAGTGCAATCTGATATTAGCATAACAATTATTATACGCCGTGTTTAGCTGGGAAAATTTATGGCTACATTGTCGCTCTTTTCAAATTGAATGGGTCGTTCGGCGGACGTGAAATTACATCAAGAAAAATAATTTTCAAAGCGAGCGCTTTTAAAGCTGTTTTATTGAAGGACGAATTCGTGTAAAAGCATCATTAGAAAAGCTCCAGTATCCAAAACAGACATTCGTGCAATTCAATTGCTCCTTCGCCGCTTAATCAAGTACCCATTAATCCGGCCCAGAAGCGCCTCCCCATTACGCTCGGCCATTACCGAAATGAAACATTCTTCTCCGCATTCAAAACGCATTTCCAGCCATAAAGCATAAACACTAGCGACTATAGCCATTACGACTATCCCAATCGCTCGTTCGCCAGGTCAAAACTGCGTCCAGCGCACTTTTCTTCTCTCCCCAAGAGAGTGAGTAAAATTTCGAGTGGGACTCGCTACGATTTTAATTACGGCCATTAACAGAATGCCGAACGTCGTAACCCAATTTCGTAGCCGAGGGGTCGCCGCTCTTTCTCTCTCTCTCTCTCTTTCTTCCTCTCGGGGGACACACGCGACCTGACGTGCCGCGCGGCCGTCCTTATAGCGAAGCGTGGGTGGAGAAGGTGCATACTTTCCGTCCTTTTTTTCCTCTCTCCTTTTTCCCGTTTTTTTCGTGCTTGGGCTGCGCTATCGGTCGATCTGCAAATATTATACGACTCAAGACGGATGAAAGGGTTGATTAGAATGCACGGCTCTTGGTGGAGATAATAATGGAGATGGATTTTAATGTGTTATTTAGGATTGGGGTAAATGTAACAATAGATTTTTTGTTTCTATAAGTAATTGTTATTAATTGAAGATTGAAACTGCAATGTATTGAGCAATAATAGTAAAAAGAAGCTTAGTAGAAAATTTCATTACAAATTGGAAAGGCTCCGTAAGGTTGAATTTTCAATCTTTAAATAAATAAGGGTCAAAAAGTCATTCGTTACAGCTATTAATTACCCCAGCCAAAGCAGAACAGTTATTAATACTCTCATTTCCAATAACTCCTCCTCTAATTATTCACAACGCATCATTTCCACGTTATTAATAACCCCTTTCCCGAAAACTCTCTGAAAACTCCTCGAAAATCACACACTAGCCACCTCGAGCCTGCATCGCCCTCATAATTTATACCCTCAAATTTTATCAGTACGCCCTCTCCTCTCCCACACACACATACACTCACACTCCTCTCAGTCGCCAACTGTAAATTATGTCGCGTTTTCGCTCGCAGTTTTCGAGAAAGACGCGCGAGAGCTCGCCGGCAAAAGGTCGCACGGGAGGCGAAGTAGAAATAGAGAGAGAGAGAGGAGCGAGGAGAGCTCGCGCAAGCCGAGGTGCTTTATCGATTTTGGCATACCAGACACTCTGCTTCCGCTTTCTCGGCGATAATTCGCGTCGAGTCTGCGCCGCCGGCGGCGCTTATCCCTCGAAATCTCGTAGCGTGTGCCCCCTCCCCCTTCTCTCTTTCTCTCGTCACTGCCTACTTTTACCAAATTAATTACGCCAGCCGAGCGCGCGGGCCCGCTTCATTGCCTTTTATCTCGCTAATATTGTCTTTTTGATGTTACAATTTTCGTGAGAATTTATTGCCCGCGCGCTAGAGCGAGCGAGAATTTCCAGCGCGAAATTATCGTTAAATATTGCGCGGCTGGGAAGGGCTTTGATTTTTCGGGACGCTGAGAGAGCGGATCGCTCGGCGGGCTTTTGAAGTGATGATGTATCGGACGGCTGAATGGTGTTTGCCGTAATTTTGTTTAACGTTCGGCTTAGCTTGAACGCTGATATAAAACGATGTATTTTCGCCAGATAGATCTTTCATATATAAATTGGGATTTTTACGGCGAGCGGCGTGTAAAGTGAATGTTTAGCAAATTCAAAACGCTTTTAGAAAGGCAATCGGCGCGGCGCGATCTCGAAACAGCAAGTCACTTAAGAATTCGGCGCAGAATTATTCGCCGCGACTGCATCTCCCTCGTAAAAATATCAAATTATTCAGCGCTCAGATTTTGTCAACACGAGAATTGCCGTATTTTTTACCCCCCGCGATCGAATAATACACACCAAATCATGCATAAAGCAATTAATTACCCCGATAACAATCGACCCACTAAGAAAATGTCCCCTTGAAGCGCGGAAAAAATAGACACTCGCAAAAAGCCAGCTTGTACCAACGCGAAGTACAGCTTTCCAAACTCGGCAAAACGAGAATCGCAACGGCGCGCGTAACATAAACGTCACGGCGGTTGTAGCTCGCTCGCCGCGGAGCTACGGTTCTTTATTTATAGCAAGCGAGCCGGTGTCGCTTACGCGGCTTCAGGCGCGGCTCGTGTATTAATATTACTAGCGCCTGGAACGAGCCTGCGGGAGTAAGTAGTCGATTCCCGAAACTCGCCGCGGGAAGAAAACTAGCCGGCGACATATCCGCGGAAGCGAGAAACCCACTTTCCATTAATAGAATTTTCGCTCGATGCGCTAGCGCCGAGTGGCCTACCTATATATACGGCTGCTCTCTTTCTTTCGCTGGAGTTTATGGTCTGAGGTTGGGTTGGCCGGCTAATTTAGGAGGGAAGGGTTTTGAATTCATTGTGGGTATGAGGTATTATGTGAGAGCTTTGCTGGTTTTTTCGATAAGCTGGTTTTATCAAATTTATGGTTGCGGGGTATTGATAAAAGTAGAAATTTACTTTGTGGAGTGTTTATGTGGGTTTTTAACACTGAAGGGCAGTTATTATTCTGATTGTACGTTTATTTGAATATTTTAGCACATTATGATCCGCGTGCTATGAATTTTGCATTTTACCCTGCACTCTGCCGAGTCACGAAATCAGATAATAAATTGAAACACCTTTTTCGTAGTTGACGTATATAGCTTTCTTTACAGCTCTTAAAAGATTAACGAATATACAGCTCCTCAGAAATTCTTGATACAACATATAGCCATTCAAGGCAGTTTATCAATTCCACGCTAATCAATACAACTCTACCTCATAATTTTATTAAAAAGTAATTCCCCCATTAAAGAAACGTTCACAAAACGACACGAACGTATCCATCCTGCCACTTTTCAAAACGACTCTTAAAACGCGAATAATATCCCTTCATCTCTCACAGCCTCCTTACGTCAAGCAATACCTGTCAACAATACAAAAGCCATATTCTTCAACCCACGAGCGTTCTCCAATTACTCAGCTAGCTTGTAACCAGCCGTCATTATCAAAGACCGATATCCTCTTCTCTCCGATACATAATACTCATTCCGTTATCCTTAATTACGCGCCGGCCGTATAACTCGCGCTTCACAATGAAAATTTTCACTGCGCGTAACTTGCCATTTTTCCGCTCGCGCTCTTGCGAAATCAATAATAATAAATTTGTCCGATACAATGAGGCATCTCTCGTACCTCCGGCGATTCATTATACCGCGCGAGCCTCGCGCCCGCCGCTTCATTACAAGCCGATCGGAAGCTCATATACGAGCGATACGGGCTTTAAATTACAGCCCGCGCGCGGCTTCTAATAGACTTTGCTTTCCAAGTCGGACGCGATATCCTGATGCGTGCAAGCGTCTTCCACTGAGCGGCGATATGCTGCCGTTGGATGGATGGTTGATTAGAGGCTAGGCGGGTGGCTCGTGGTTGACCGATGGACTGACGTGGGCTTTTTTTGGGTCGAGGGAATGGGTTAACGAGGCTGGATGATTTTTTGTGGGTGGGAGGTTGGAGAGAATGCGCGTGAGTTATGAGGATTGGTGTCAATGGTAGATGAGTTTGTAATTTGTTGATTTTTACGAGCTGGCTGCTTTACTGCTTGACTTATTTGCATCGTAATTTATCTTCTGCGGAAAACTGCATATATCAATTTTCTGGTCTAACGTTGATTCACGTTCTTAGTACTTAAAAGTACATGTATTATGTATCATTAAATATTTAAAAGGATGTTACGCTTTTAATTTTGTCTGCTTCTTAAAATATTTACAAGTTTGCGTCTCAGGATAAAAAAAGAATAAAAACAACATTTACAAATAGTCGCATCTTTGCAGAAACGATTTCCTCCAGATCTTGGAGAAACTTTAGCGTACCAACGAAGCGTGCTACGATAACATACGCCTAAAGTAATTACACCGCTTTAGTCCTTAGTTCGCCAGCGCGGGTAGCGCAACGAAAAACTTTATCTTCTCTCCCTCTCTCGTTCTCCAAAGTGAGTAAGGGAGAAAAAGAGGGAGAGATAGAAAGAAAAAAAGGGGCAAAAAGGAGCGAAAACCCTCGAAGCGCGGTGATTTTTAAGTTTCGCAGGTTATTGCGCCGCGCCGCGCCCGGACTTTGACGAACTTTTCCAGTTAAGCTAGCCTTCTCGGCTGGCACGCGAGCCGGGAAAAAGGAGTAAGACGCGGCAACATCGAAAGAGAGAGAGAGAGAGCGAGAGAGAAAGAGGGAGCTCGGGCACCTTGACCCCAAGCCTCCCTCTCTTCCTCTCATTTCTCTAAGACTCGCGCTCTTTTTCCTCTCTTCTCTCCTCGACGTTCCTCTCTATTTATTTCCCGCTACTCGCCCGTCTTTTCCCCCTCTTTCATTCTCCGCGCGCGCATCTCTCGGTCCTTTTCTTCGCCTTTTCCTACCCCCCCCCCTCTCTCTCTCTCTCTCTCTCTCTCTCTCTCTCTCTTTTTCGCTCCTTTGTTTGGCTATTCGAGTTCGAAGTCAATATAAGAGGGAAAAGGGAAGAGGAGAGGAGAGAAACTCGAGAAGAGATACAAAAAGTCAGCGCACTCCTTTTCTTCTTCTGCAGTGCCTGCTTTTCTGCTCAGGCTTCTTCCTCTTCTCTTTAGTTTCTTTTTTTCCTTCGAACCCTCTTTGTTTTATTTCACTTGACTTCGAGGTATATAGGCTGAGCGATACGCTGCCAGAGTTTTGTCCCAATTGCCGCGGCGGCGAAATCAAATCACGGAGCTTCTCAACTTCTAACGCGCGCAGATAAAGAGAATGTTGGTTTTCCTTTCGAGAAGCTGGTGTAGAAGAATGATTTCGTATGCATTTTATCATGTTTGGGTATAAAATTATTTTAATTTCAATTTACGTTATTTTAAATAAAAGGGGGAGATAAGATACATGTATGCAAACCATTTCAAACGCACATAATGAACCCCCTTTATAATCATGTAGTAGCAACAAAATCTTAATATCTCCAAGAATCAATATACATATGCGGAGGTGTCCCGCTTATGTTATTGCGAATGAATCATTTTGCCGAGTATAAATTGATAATTACAAAGGCACAGAGTCAGAGAACGAGCGAGACAGAGAGACACGTACACGCGGTTAGTCCTTTCACCCCTCACGTCATAAATCGTAGGGCTGTAATAGCGGCCCTTCTCTCTCTCGTCGCGCACACAATTCGAGGATTACGCAACACATATACATACACGCGTACAGAGCAGTGCTCCCCTCGTGCGCGCCGATTGAAAGCCAAAAACGGGCTCTGCTCTCCTCGCCTGAAGTGACGCCGCGCACCGGTTCATTGAATCAATAATCCACTCGGGGAGAGAGACAGAGAGAGAGAGAGAGCTCACAATATAAAGCCAGCCGAATCGAATCTCGATTAGGCAGAGAAGGAATATACGTGTGGCTCTTTCCGGTGCTGAAACCGCAGACGCCAGAGAGAGAGAAAGAGGGAGAGAGAGAGAGAGAGCCGAATAGATTGGAGATATAGAGAAGCAGGGAAATGTAATGAAGAAGAGAAGCGTATGGAAGTAGGATAAAAGGAACAGGAGGGTGGGCTTGTGTGTTGGAGAGATAAACGGGCTTAATTTCAGAGGGTATAAAAATTTCGAGTAGAGATACGGTCAATTGTCTTGTTTGAGCTCGGATAGTCGATTTGATGTACCAGAAGAGTGTGGAACGAAAAGGATGATGAAAAAGTTGAGGGTGACCTGAGAGATAATAGTCGTTTTTTGGATTAAGGCTGCGACAATGATTTCTAACATCGTTCATCCGTTAAATAGTCAGTTTAGTATCAATCCATTATAGAATTAATAATTCTATGCTATGAATTATATTTGTAGTTTTAGCCTAGTGAAACGGAAAAAATTGATTCGGTTTTCATATTTAATAAATTAATGCTTATTCTTACTAATTAATAGTAATTTTTCAGTATTTTAATTAAAATTTATAATCGGAAGATAAACAATTTCTATAAAAATATATTTTATTACATTCTAATACATTTTAATTTTCGCCGGCTTTATCATACGTATGCGATTTAGTTAAGGAAGTGACCGCTATGTGGCTACCCCATTTTTCGTTACTCTCGCAAGTGCCTAGATTAGTCACCGGTTTATATATAAGGGAAATTTAGAGCTCAGTGGGTGTACTTGCTTCGGCAGTACATATACTAAAATTGGAACGATACAGAGAAGATTAGCATGGCCCCTGCGCA